>NW_020870425.1:430030-450030 GCF_003789085.1 Penaeus vannamei | reverse complement strand
TTGTATGGGACAGCGGGGCCAGTGTGTGCCTAGGGGGAGGGGAAGGGGTGGAGGGAAGGTGGAAAGTGTCCATTTGTTTATATCTTGGGGGAATTACAATGGTTAGGTTAGGTCTGTGAGCGGTGGTTACCAGGTTTCGGAATGAGGGAAGGGATACATACTTCTTTATGGATAAAAATGTTGTTTATGAAGGAGGATCTATTTGTAGGATATTGAAAGAAATTAATATATTGTCGTAAAGAAGGATCATTTTGTTTCCAGTGTCATAGTTTAACTATTTTTAAATTTTGTCATCATTTTTAGAGAGGTGTGGATTTTATTACTTTAGTGGACTGTGGAAATGGGATTCCCCAATTTTTTTCATTGTTATTCTTTTCCTCCTGTGATATCGCTGCGATTTTATCTGTTGATTCTACCCCCGGCGGTCAATACGAATAACGAAAAAGAAAAAATCCAAACTTTTTCGTGGAGGGGGAGTAGCGTCTGTAAACTTTTGCAGGTTTCCTTTTGGGTTTGGGATTTCTCGAGTATTACAAACGTGTAAGGGCGGCTTTGTTCAAAATACACACTATATTTAGATACTCAGACGTAACTGGTTTGAGGTAACTGGAGGATGAGTCTCGGTAGGTCTTCGGCGTTGGCCTTGGTGAAGGGAAGAAATATTTAGCAGAAGGTTAGACCTTGTTTTGAAAGATGGCGTGGGAAAGCGTAGAGTTTTGTTGCTGCATACAGCACGGGGTGGATATTTTTAAGGACGTTGGGGTGGGTAGAAAGGGAGAGTCAGAACGAAAGATGGGAGGGGAGAAATATAATGAGAAGAGGGATGGAGGAAAGAAAAAGAGCGAGAAAGCGAAGCGGAGAGAGAGGGAGGGAGGGAAAGAGGGAGGGAGGGTGACAGTGACAGTCTGACAGAGACGAACAGACAGACAGGGACAGAGAGAGCTAGGGAGGAAGTGCGGATAGAACAGAAAATATAAAGAGAAAAAAAAAAATGACATACTGTAAATTTTCAATCAAAAGTCATACAAAAGGGAAAGATGCTATCATTTACAGTTACTTGAGTATTTTCTGACTCTGACAATCTCTCTCTTTCTCTCTCTCTCTCACACACACACAGTCATACCTAAACACACCAACACACACACACACACACACACACACACACACACACACACACACACACACACACACACACACACACACACACACACACACACACACACACACACACACACAACACACACACACACACACACACTAACTTGTATCCTATTCTGACACATACTCTCATGTCATCTTCCGAACTGTCATAGTTTGTACCGATAATAATTGAATGAATGTGTTTTTTTGTGTTGTGTGGGTGCGCATGCGGCAATTTGCGTTCGTATTTCCCGTGCAAATATATCCTACTTGCCTAATCATTCGCACGATTAGCAAAACCCGCTAGAAAAAATAATCGTTTAAGGACATTTTTAAGTGACATAGTTTGTCCTGTATTCGGAATTGTGCATTTTCTTTGATGCGAAAACGAAGATTGTTAAGGTCAGTGTGCATTTACCTATTTTGAGTCGTTTTCTTGGCGTGGGATTAAACGTGTAGTTAACCAACAGTGATTAAAATTGAACTTCTTGGAAACGCAGTTGGTCTCAGTCATCACTTACAGACTGAAGCATTGTTGGTCCTGTATCGTCTGCCGTTTTAAAAATAGGGAACTACTTTAGCTCGGTTTATTTCGGTGTCTTATTTGTCAGTCGGTGGTCTAGGAGAGGGGAACGACTCCAAAAATAACGCCCCTCATTTTGTACAGTTGTATTAGAAGTATGTGGTCCATGGGCCAGCCAACTTGCATGGGCAGCGAGAATCAAGCGAGGGTCTCGGGGTTGTTGCCATAGCAACTGTGTCTGTCGTCATTGTTTTTAATACCATTCGGAAACAGTCGATGTGAGAGGCTATGCAGCGAGGTCTACTTACGTCTGAGGCTCTGGGAGGGAAGGGTGAGAGCTCAGATGCACTAGAAAAAGGAGAGACGGCATGTGCGCGCGAAAGCAAGAGCGCGGAGAACAGGTAGGGGAGGGTCAAGCGAGTGTCTCATGGCACACACGGAGTCGGTGGTTGCCATGGCGACGCAGCTTCCAAACACTGTGTTGCTTCGACGTAAAAGCATCTCGCATCCCTCTGTGAGCCTCGACGCTCGTGTAAGTGGTTCTTATCACTGCGTAATGTCCCGCACGGCGAAACTGTGTCAGAGGTCGTCGCAGACTATGAGACTCGGTGGCCAAGCAGAATGAGGAGGGTGTCTGCGTCTGTGTGTCTGTGGGTGTCTGGGGGAGGAGCTTCTTCGAGTCAGTTGCCTCGCACATCATCTGATTTGTAGAGATTTTGCGCTGTCTTCATTTGTGTACTTTAAAATTATGCATTTTTTTGCTGACTGACTATGACTGGGCTCTGTCTCTCTCTCTCTCTCTCTCTCTCTCTCTCTCTCTCTCTCTCTCTCTCTCTCTCTCTCTCTCTCTCTCTCTCTCTCTCTCTCTCTCTCTTCTCTCTCCTTCTCCTCTCCCTCTCCCTCCCTCATCCTTCCTTCCATCCCTCCCTCCCTCCCTTTCTCTTTCCATTTCCCCCCCTCCCTCCCTTCCTCTCTCCATTCTCTCTCTCCCTCTCTCACTGTCTGTGTTTATCTCTCTACCTCTTTCTCTGTCCTTCATCTCTCCCTCCTTCCCTCGTAAACTCTCTCTCTCTCTCTCTCTCTCTCTCTCTCTCTCTCTCTCTCTCTCTCTCTCTCTCTCTCTCTCTCTCTCTCTCTCTCTCTCTCTCTCTCTCTCTCTCTCTCTCTCTCTTACACGCAAACACACACATACATACATAGATATATACCTACATGTGTATATACGCACCTAAATAGGCCTACAGGAATTACCGCCTTTGTGTCGGGATCTGCGGAATAATGATGGATGTAGACCTTTTACGTAGTGTAGTGGTATTTACTATTCCTACATTTGAGTGCGATATTGTCGACTTAGGATAAACACACGGAAGCTTTCATTATAAATATAATTAAAAATTACGGGAGAGTAAAAAAATATATATATAAGTCCGTTTGCGTTGGAGTGTATTATCATCCGCACATTACATGCAATAGTAATGATGTAAATATAGATAATGAGTCAGTCACGAATTTTTATAATGAAGGGCAAAGATACGAAAGCAAATGTATGTCATTCGATAGCAGCGGTCATATTTTGACGTCACGATTTTCTTTTTAAAGCTTATCAGGTCATATTGTCTGTGACCTTTGACCGCTGTGTGCATGGGGTCAAACTTTCATTCTTCGAGTGTTGGATGAATATTATTTATTTTTAGGTTATATTTGGATTTTGATTTTTTTTATGTGGAGTGAATATGATTGTTTTATATGCTTTATGTGTGTGGTAATGGGCCTGTGTTGGTATGGTAATAGTAATGTAAGCATTGATAGTTATGATAAGTACCATTGATAATATTGCGTTCACGGTGATGATTTGTAGTTAAATAATTGTTGTAGTAATTATAGTAGTAGCAACAATACCTTTAACTGTAGTAGTAATATCATTGCTATCGTTACATCATTCTGACCTTCAAATTGTTTATTATTATCATCCTTATTTTTTCAGTATTATAGTAATAGAAACGATAATAATAAAATTGATATTATTATTATTATTATTATTATTATTATTATATATATATACATATATATATATATATATATATATATATATATATATATATATGTGTGTGTGTGTGTGTGTGTGTGTGTGTGTGTGTGTGTGTGTGTGTGTGTGTGTGTGTGTGTGTGTGTGTGTGCGCGCGCGTGTGTGTGGCGTGTGTGTAGGGGGGTATGTACGTGTACGTATATGTATATATATATATATATATATATATTATGTGTGTGTGTGTGGTGTGTGTTGTGTGTGGTGTGTGTGTGTGTGTGTGTGTGTGTGTGTGTATGTATGTAGTATGGTATATTATAATATATATATAGTATATATATATTATATATATATATATATATATAATATATATATATATATATATATATATATATATATATATTATTTGTAATATATATAAATGTGTATATATATCTTCATCTTCATCATCATCATATTAATCATATTCACCATCATATCCATCATCATTATCACCACCATTATTAGCATTGTTGTTATCATCATTATAATTATCATTATGATTTTTGTTATTTGTATCATCGTTATTGCTATTATTGTTATTATTATTATTACTGTTACTATTTTTATTATAAACTGTCATTATTATCATCATCATTCATCATCATATTCATCATCATTATTCATTATTATTATGATCATCTGTATTTGTATTGGCATATGTATATAGGCCTATAGTGGTAGGCCTTAATAGTAATAGCAGATATTTATTATCATCATATTTTTTTTTCTTCCTCTTCTTATTTTTGTTATTATTTTTATCATTATTATTATTATTATTATTATTATTATTATTATTATAGGAAAACAGTAGTAGTAATAGTATGCTTCTAAAATTATTACCTTTTGTTATCATTATTATTGTTGTTATTATTTTTATTATTAATTAAATGACAATAGGAATGATAATAATGATAATAAAAAGGATAAAGGTATTACTAAGGATAATAATAGTCATAATAATGATGATATTCATTATTGTTATTATTACGCTTCCTCCCATTACCGTTATTATTGTTATCATTTTGTTATTATTATGATGATTAGTTATGTTAATGATGAGAATTGATTTAAGATAATTATTGTTGTTATTATTGCTATTGCTGTTATTATCATTGTTGTTGTTTTTATTGTTATTTTTGATGATGATGATGATGATGATATTGTCAATGTCACTATGATGATGATGATGATGATGATGATGATGATCACCATCATAATCATCATCAACATCATTATTGTTGGTTTTATTGTTATTGTTTTTTATTATTAAATGTCATTACGAATATCACTATTTATTATTACTTTTATTATGATTCATTATTATTTATTTATTGCAATTGTATCGGTATATCATTATCATCAGCATGATATAATCTTATTATTGTTATCATTTTTATTATTATTATTATCACTAGCATTAACATTATCATAATCATCGGTATCAATATTATTGATTGTAGCAATAGTAGTAGTAGTAGTAGTATGTGAAATAATTATAGAACACCACGATTTCACTGAAATGAAATATATATATTATATATATATATATATATATATATATATATATATATATTTATAAGTCATTCCATTTTTTTAAAGAGGGAGAGAAGATATAAACGGAGACAGGGTATTAGGAAGGGAAAAGAGAAGAAGAGTGAATGTATAAGAGAGGAAGAGGAGGAATGGGAGTAGAAGGAGGAAAGAAAGAAGAAGGAAGAAAGAAGGGGAAAGAGAAAGAATGAGAATGAGCGCCAAGAATAGTCGTCGACGCCGCGGACACGCCGGCCAGAAGACACGTGTTTCTCATGGCACGTTCCTTGGTGAGGGGGGGGGGGGGAGGGGAAGGAGGGAAAGAGGGACATGGGCGGGAGGGAGGGAAAGAGGGAGGGGGGGAGGAGGGAAAAGGGATGGGCGGGAGGAGGAAGGAGGGGAGGAAGGAGGGAGGGAGGGAGGGAGGGTGGGGAAGGAGAGAGTGAGTGATGGAAAGAGGAAAAGGGAGGGAAGGAGGGAGGGAGTGAAGGAAAGAGGGTGGGGGAGGAAGGGAAGGTAGGATGAGAGAGACGATGAAGGAGGAGGAAATGGGAGGGAATGATAGAGGGGAGGGAGGGAGAGAGTGAGGATAGGAAGTGGATAGGGCGGGAGAAGGACTAAAGTCAAGGGAGAAGGAGGGTAGGAAAAGATGTGTGGGAAGGGGAGTGGGAGGAAAAAATGAAGGAGAAAGGAGTAAAGGAAGGATAGATTGAGAGAGATATGGAAGTTACGAAAGGAGGGGAGTAAGGAGATGGAAGGGAAAAAGAGGGACGCACGAGGGATTAAAGGAAGGGAGTGGGTAGTAGAAGGAAATAATGGAGGAAGAAGGGAAGAAACAAAAAGAAAGAAAGACGAAGAAAAGGGCAGAAGGAAGGGAAACAGGAGGAGAAAAAGGAAGGAATAAATGAAAAGAGTATCAAAGGAAGGGAGTGGGGGGGGGGGGGTACTTGGAATCCTTAGGTTTGGCGAATAAGAATTAGGTCTGTTTTTAGCTTCTTTCAACACCGTGAATAGAGCTTCCAAGGCCATTTGCTTATTCGTGTATTTCTGTTTATTTGTGTTCATCTTTTTTTTTTAATGTCATTCTTTTCTGTTAGTCAGGCTTATGTTATTATTATTGTTTTTATTTTTTTTTTGGTTGCGAATGAAAGGAATTGTTGAATTAAGTAGGGTGTAGTTAGATAAAAATAATTCAAGAGACAGATAGATATAGATATATATATGTGCTTGTATATATGTAAATATGAGATTGGTATTTGGTATTGGTAATAAGTCATGAAAACTGCCGTGTGTGGGTGAGAGAGAGGGGGGGCGAGGGAAAGGGAAAGGGAAATTGAAAATGAGAGAGAGAGCGAAAGAGAGAGAGAGAGAGAGAGAGAGAGAGAGAGAGAGAGAGAGAGAGAGAGAGAGAAGCAGTGAAGAGATCGTGAGAGGAAAGAAAGGTAAAAGGAAAGAGAAAGGTATTGAAAAGGGATATAAGACAGTGAAGAAAGGAGCAAACAGAGAGAAAAAATGAAAGAGAGAGAGCAAAGAACAACTAAAAAACAAACATCTAATTATATACATCTTCCTTTAAGCGTATAATCCCCCTCCCCTCTCCCCTCTCCCCACAGTTCGTCTCGCGGTCGCCCTCAATCCAAAGGGAGAACAAGAAGTAAAGACCAGATAAAAGCAGAAAAAGGACGAATAAAAGTACAAATCACAAGAGCGGGAGGCATGTTGCCGGCTGGAAAGTTCGGGACTGTTTGAGCCATCCCACGTTCTTGTGTGTGTGTGTGTGTGTGTGTGCGTGTGTGTGTGTGTGTGTGGTGTGTGTGTGTGTGTGTGTGTGTGTGCGTGTGTGTGTGTGTGTGCGTGTGTGTGCGTGTGTGTGTGTGTGTGTGTGTATGTGTGCGTGCGTGCGTGCATTTGCGTGTTTATAAATAGCACGAAGGGATAACCACCAGGAGCGAGAGAGTTTCCCAGAACGCTTCCATAAAGTTGCCATATATTTACGTCCAAGTGGAGTCGGAAAGCAGCGGCGAAAGAGAGAGATAGAGAGAGAGAAAAAAAAAGATATCGGGTCCGAAATTCCGATCGCGTCGTCAGTGGTATGTTTATCGGCATGGTACTGTTTATTAATGAAAATCCGTTTTTTATTTTTCTATTTCTTAACGAGGAAAAGATACTCGCTTCACTGAACGAGCAGTAAAGGGTAAAGCCTCTCCGACGAGTTCGAACGTTTGCAAGCCGTGTTTGGTTGCTGTGGAAGGGGATTCGTACTTGGTGGGGTTGGGGGAAGGGTGGAGAGGAGGAGGAGAAGAAGAAGAAGAAGAAGAAGAAGAAGAAGGAAGGAAGAAGAGGAGTAGCAGTAGTAGTAGTAGAAGAAGAAGGAGGATAAGAAGAAGAAGAAGAAGGAGAAGGATAAGAAAAAGAAGAAAGAGGAGGAGGAGAAAAAGGAAAAGAATAAGGAGAACGAAAAGGAGGAGGAGGAGGAAAAGAAGAAGAGAAGGTGGGGAGGGGAGATTTTGAAGAGAGAGAAGGAGAAAAAAAGTCGAGGGAGACGAGGAGGAGGGAGAGAAGCTGAGGGAGATGATGATAATGATGAGTTGAGGAAGGAGTCGCAAAGAGAAACTAAGGAAGGAGAAGAGAAAAGGAGGGAGAGGATAGGAAAAGGAGAGAAGGAGGCAGATGGTAACAAGAAAAAAAGAGGGAGGAGGGTGGTGAGGGGGTGGGGAATATTAAATCGAAGAAAAAGGAATGCATCAAGGATACAATCGAGTGGGTTCTGTTAAAAAAATAGAGGTCAAGTGAGACTGGTGGGACTCGGTGTGATGGGGAGAGACAGACAGACACAGACAAACATACAGACAGAGACATCATAACACAAACAAAGAAACGGATGCATCGGAGTATTTGTTATTGAATCAATGCACTTTAGTTGTAGTTTTAAAAAAATAACTTTTGTTTTTGAAAGAGGCTGCGGTTTGCACATCTGCGCATGCTCATCTGTTGAAACTGATTGCTGTCGGTTGCACAGGGCGAGAAAAAAGAAATATCTCCAGTGAGAGAGAGAGAGAGAGAGAGAGAGAGAGAGAGAGAGAGAGAGAGAGAGAGAGAGAGAGAGAGAGAGAGAGAGAGAGAGAAGGGAGGGAGGGGGAAGAGATACGGAAAAGTGGGAGAATTTGTGTCATGTAGCCCTGCCACATCCTGCACATTTTGCGCTTCATACATGACACTTTTTCACCTCAACATTATCATCCCAAAGTAATGTATTTTTTTCCTGTCTCTTTCAGAAATGTAGATGTAGATTGCGTGGCGTAGAATAGAGACCCAGGAGAAAGAAAAATAGTGTTGAATAAGATAAAAAAGAAATAGACTCGAGTGATCACGTGACAGGTCATGGTCGAGCCAGGGACGAGATCGTGTCATCGTCCTTTTTTTTAAGTCCAGATGAGAAAGAGAGAGAATCGGGAAAGAGATCTCTCGCCAGTGAACCACGCCTAGAAATATATATAGATCTATTTCTCTACCTGTTTTATATCGGGTTATTTTTATTTTATTTTCAAAAAAATTCTAACCGTGTGAAGTAGTTCCGAGCCGCCAGCATGTTGGTGGCGATCCCCGAAGTGCCGGAGACGAGCCACCAGCAGGCCACCGCGCCGACCTCCAGCGCCGTCATCACCACCACCACCACCAGCGCCAACCACAGCCTCCCGCTCAAGCACTGCGCTGTCCTCCTCAATGGGGGTCTGGAGTCGGCCGCCGGGGGGGACGCCGCTCCCCCAGGTGACGCCGAGGGAGCGGGGGTCGGGGAGGCCATGATAAAGAGGGAGATGAAGCCGCCGATTTCGGTCGCGATCCCCAAGTCTCGTAATCACCGGCGTACGCCACCACATCCCCCTGCCTCTCCCCCTCCCCCCCGGCGCTGACTCCGCCCCCTAATATGACGTCACAGACCTCGGTTACGCCCCCGATGCAGACCGACTTAGCTACAGGTAAGATTTTTTTTTCATCTTGACCATCTAAATGTTGATCTGCAAGGTGGTGAACTGAGGGTGTGTTTATATTCAGGCTTTCTCTCGATCTGTCAACTGTCTTTGTTAGCTGTAACTGTTTATTTCTTTTAAATACTTTTCTACTTTTATCTATCTCTTTCTTTTCCTCTTTCGCACCCTCTCTGCCGATACAACTTCTGCCTTAGGCGCCATAGCTTCTGGAGGTGTGCAAAACTGTGGGTATATTTTTCAGAATCGATCAGTTTTTTTTTTTTTTTTTTTTTTTTTTTTTTTTTTTTTTTTTTGAGTTCTGCTGGAAATATCACGAAGGCTTTTGGAATTTCCAAAAGTATAGAAATAATGGAATACTTTATGCTATTCCTACGAATTATCGAGATATCCGAACAGCATGGATTATCTCTCTATCTCTCCCTCTCTCTCTCTCTCTCTCTCTCTCTCTCCTCTCTCTCTCCTCTCTCTCTCTCTCTCTCTCTCTCTCTCTCTCTCTCTCTCTCTCTCTCTCTCTCTCTCTCTCTCTCTCTCTCTCTCTCTCTCTCTCTCTCCTCTCTCTCTCTCTCTCTCCATCCCTCCTCTCCCTCTTCCCCCTCCCTCCCCTCTCCCTCCCTCCTTCTCCCTCCTCCTCCCCTCCCCTCCCTCCCCTTCCCTCCCCCTCTCCCTCCCTCCCCTCCCCCCTCTCTCCCCTCCCCCTCTCCCCCTCTCCCCTCTCCCTGGAGCGCCGGAGGGCCTGCTGACACATGACCCATCTCCGCCTCAGTCCTGTTATAAGATAGTATTTCCGCGTTACATAACTCGTTTTATTTTCTCGCATGCAAAGTATGTACTTGGCTATTTTATTCAATGTATTTTAAAATCGCCAAAAGAAAAAGAAGAAAATAACTATGAACATTTTTATCTTCCTAACGCGAAGGACTCTCGTGAGTATTTATTTTCTCTCCACTTTTCCGTCAAGGATCGAACGTTCGGGAACATTCGGGAAGGATTTGTACAGCGGGAGAAAAGTGGGTCGCGTTACGCCGCTGTGCGCTGGGGTATTGCTGTGATTTTTTTCCCTAAAGGCCCTATCACACTTAACACTTTTTCCGTCAATTTCTGGGGTTCCGTCTGAATTTGGGGCTTTCGGCTGGGATCGTCTGCTAACGGAACGCGTCCCAGACCAAGACGTGTTACGACCGTTTCCGTCTTGACTAATTTCCGTGTTGATCTTGTGCTATTAATAAATTAGATGGGATGAGTGGATGTAAACATAAGCTAATATTTTAGAACATTCGTATATACAGTATACATCATCATATTTCTTTGAAATAACGTAATATTAATGGGAATGTTCGTGTGATTCCCGGGACCTCACTCCGATAGCGCCAAGCTTGTCTACATGATTTTCATACGGAGTTCATTCGGAAACGCAGAAAAATAACGGAAAAAGTGCTAGTGTGATACGGACTTCAGACTGAATTTTTGTTTTTCATTTTAGGCTTGTTTGTTTACCTGGGGACTGTTTGAAATGAGTTGGTGTTTTATTTTCTTAGCTGGATTCTTTCCATCTTTGTCTATATATATCTTTATCTACTTCTATCCCTCTCCGTCTATATGTTTATCTACTTCTAGCTATCTCCTTCAATCTGTGTATCTACTTTTGGTCCATTCCGTCCACCTTCGTCTATATTTATATATCTTTATCTACTTCTGTCCCTCTCCGTCTATATGTTTATCTACTTCTGGCTATCTCCTTCGATCTGTTTATCTACTTTTGGCCCTTTCCGTCTATCTGTTTATCTACTGGTCCCCTCCTCGTATCTGTCAACTACTTCCAGTACTTCGTCTATCTATTTATCTATTTATGACCATTTCCGTCTATCGATTTATCTACGTTTCTTTGCTATCAATTTTCCTGTCTAGTTATCCACTGGTTCGTACTGTGCAAATGGCGTTTGTGAAGTTAGAGGGAAAAAGAGAAAGGCGAGGAGGAGGGAGAGGGAGGGAGGGAAGAAGAAGAGGGAGAGTGGAGAAGGAAGATGGAGGGAAGGAGGAGGAAGATGGAGGGAAGGAGGGAAGGAGGAAAGGGAGGGAGGAGGAAAATGGAAGGAGGGAGTAAGGTATCAAGGTCAGGAAGGAGAGAGAGAGAAAGAAAGAAAAAGAAAGAGAAAGGGTAAGAAAAAGAAACAAACTAGCAAAGACGGAGAAAATAAGGCGAAAAGGATAAGAAAGAAGAGCGAAAGAAAGAGGAAGAGAGAGAAAGAGAGGAGGGCTCTTGCATAAGGCTGTTGAGGTAGGTCGTCGTCATTGCTAACGGCGTCACAACTGCGGTGGGAGTTATTCTGTGATTCTATTAAGGCTGACAAGGTGGGGAGAGTCATCGTGATTTCCAGCTCTATTCTCTTTGATTATCTTTTCTGTTGTCTTCGTTTTTATTGTCTTAGATTTTTATTGTCTTCATTTTTTATTTTTATTTTTTATTGTCTTTATTTTTATTGTCTTTATTTTTTATTGTCTTCGTTTTTTATTGTCTTTATTTTTTTATTGTCTTATTTTTATTGTTTTTTTTTTTATTGTCTTTTTTTTTTTTTTATTTCTTATTTTTTATTGTCTTCATTTTTTTATTGTCTTTATTTCTTTATTGTCTTCATCACCCCCATCGACATCAGTATCCCTATCATTATTATGGTTTTTGTGATGATATTAAAGATAAAGATAAAGATGATCGTGATGATAAAAATGTTAAAAATAGTATTAATGATATTAGTGTTAATAATGATAATAGCGATAATGATATTATTAATATCATTAGTAATAGTAATGATTATAATAATGATGATAATGATAATGATTACTATATAATGGAATTATATCATTATATCATTATCTTTATTAGTTTATTCTTATTACTATCATTAGTATTATTAATATTGTGTTGCATTTTTTATTAATGTAAAAATCAGTTATGTAATAGTTTTAAAAGTTTGAAGGATACGAGACTCAACAGGTAAAAAAAAAAAGAAAGAAAAGAAAGAAAAAAAAAAAAAAAAAAAAAAAAAAAAATATATATAATATATATATATATATATATATATATATATATATATATATATTGTGTGTGTGTGTGTGTGTGTGTGTGGTGTTGTGTGTGTGTGTGTATGTAATTATGTATAAGACTTGAATGTTAAACAATGTTAATCATTGTTAATGCAGAGCATGGGCAGTATCAGTACCAAAAAGGAAAGAAACTTTAATCCAGCTCAAGACAAGGAAAATCGCGTGAAAATCCCCAATGCTATTGCAAATGTGACGCAAGAAGCGAGGTAAAAAATATCCAAGAATACCAGCTGACCTTCGAGGAGGCCGTAAGCAGACGAGAGAGAATTATATAAGAGAAGAGGCTTTGGCGGAACTCCTCGAGACCCGAGCGCTTAGGAGGCGACGGGGAGGCAGCCGGGGGCGCCGATTGGAATGGCGTGTATTGCTTATGCACGGGGGCGGTGGGGTGCGCTCTTGCATAGGTACATGCACGGGGACCTCTCTCTCTCTCTCTCTCTTCTCTCTCTCTCTCTCTCTCTCTCTCTCTCTCTCTCTTCTCTCTCTCTCTCTCTCTCTCTCTCTCTCTCACACACACACACACACACACACACACACACACACACACACACACACACACACACACACAACAACACACACACACACGCACGCACGCACGCACGCACATATACATATATATATATATATATATATAATATATACATATACTTATTTTCCCTTACATCTTCCAATCTTCTTTTCCTCATCCTCTCCCTCATACTGCTCTCACGCTCTTCCCTCATAACTCGAAAGCTTCCCAGACATCCCACGCTTCAAAATTATTGCCTCCATGCACTGCACACTCAACCCTCATGCTTCAAACCTCATGATTGCTGCACGCTGACCCCGGCGTTGAGGTTCACTGGGGTGGGGGGAAGGGGAGGGGTGAGGGGGGGAGAGAGAGAGAGGGTGTATGGAGAGGGGAGAGGGAGGGGGGTGCGGGGAGTGGGGTGAGTGAGGGGAAAAAGAGGGGAGGGATAGGGGTGTATGGAGAGTGAAATGAGGTGTGGGGAGAAGAGGGGAGGTTAGAGAGGGAGTGTAGGGTTGCAGGGAGGGAAGAAATGCGGAGTTTAGGGATGTTGGGAAGGGGGAGGGTGGATAGGGATGTTAAGGGGGGAGGAAAGGGAGAGGGAGTGAGGGCGTGGACAGGGGTTGGGAGAGAATGGAGTGTGTGGAGGGAAGAGAGAGAGAGGGGGTGAGTGTGTCGAGGATGCGAGTAGGGTGCGGGCAGGGAAAGGGAGAGCGAGTACGGGCGGGGAAGGGGGGGAGGGAGTGAGGGGGTGCAGGGAGGGGCAGGAGTCCCACACTCGCCCTGGCAACCGAGTGACGAGCGGAGGACCGCGAAGGAGTCGTGTGCTCACTACTAATCGTCTTCCTCGAAACCCGAAGGAAATCTCGCCGCGCTTACGTGAGCTTGTAACGGCTCAGGCGCAGACGGGCTCTCGGACTTGCATATGCGCGCGCTAAAGCATATAAGCACATGCAAAATACATGCATGGGCAGTAGCACAAGCACATACTCGCGCACGGACACACACACACACAAAACACACATACACAGTCCCTCAACCTGGCCCTCTCCCTTTCTCTGTCTCCCTCTCCTTCACCCTCTCCCTCTCTCACACCTTATGCCTCTCCTTTTCCCTTCCCCTCCTTTTCTCTCTCCCCTTCCACACGCGCACGCACTCATCACTCCACAAACAGGTTTCTGCCACACTAACCTGTCAGAATTACGCTCTTTCTCCCACACCTTTCACTGACTTCATAAAGGTTGTTTACCAGTGTTACCAGACTGACAGTATCACCTTGGCTTATCTTGCGTATAGTTTACTCTTATCTTTGGAGAGGGAGACGATAGTGGTGTTGGTAACCCTGTCCATGATAGAAATGTTGGTAGAGGCGTTCGAGAGGTTTAAACGCCCAGAAAATGGATCATATGGGTAGGGGCAAAGGGCGCGTGGCGTGTTGTGGCAGCGGTGGTTAACAGAGCAGAACGTCGGGGGAAAAACGAGTTTATTTTTCGGGTCTTTTCTTTTATTTTTTATTTATTTATTTTGGTTTGTACCATTATTCTTCTTAGATTATTTTTGCCTTTTTTGTTGTTGTTTTGTTCAATTCTTCCGGTATCGTGTATTTTTTTCGTTGCAAGCTGTACTGTTGCAGAAGTATCGGTCAGTGTTGCAGCAGAGTGATTGAGGGATCTTGGCACGGCAGCGGAGAGTGGTCGTCCGCTCACCATGCTAAGATTTCTTTTCTTGTCTGTGTTTTTGTTTGTTTTTAATACTGGCAAAAATGTGTGCGTAGATGGGTGGGTGTGGATGTGTATGTAGGTGCATGTGTAGATGGGTGGGTGTGGAGTGTATGTAGGTGCATGGTGTGTGTATGTAGGCATGTGTAGATGGGTGGGTGTGGATGTGTATGTAGGTGCATGTGTAGATGGGTGGGTGTGGATGTGTATGTAGGTGCATGTGTAGATGGGTGGGTGTGGATGTGTATGTAGGTGCATGTGTAGATGGGTGGGTGTGGATGTGTATGTAGGTGCATGTGTAGATGGGTGTGGATGTGTATGTAGGTGCATGTGCAGATGGGTGGTGTGGATGTGTATGTAGGTGCATGTGTAGATGGTGGGTGTGGATGTGTATGTAGGTGCATGTGTAGATGGTGGGTGTGGATGTGTATGTAGGTGCATGTAGGTGCGGTGGATGGGTGGGTGTGGATGTGTAGGTGTGTGTGAGGGGATGTGTATGGGTGTGGATGTGTATGTATAGTGGGTGGGTGTGGATGTGTATGTAGGTCTGTGTGCGAAATGTATGTGTATGTGTGTGTGTAGATATTGTGGTGTGGATGCGTGTGTAGATATAAGGAGGGTGTTTTCAAATCCTTCTCGGTTGTTATCCTTCATTTTCGTTCTCTCCTTGTTATCATGTATTTCATCATTCCATTCAAATCTTATTATCTTATCTTATCTTGTTTATCCAACTCTCCTCCTTTTTAAATTCTTCCTATATGCGCCGAAAGATTTTCTTTTTCCTTCTCATCCTCTTCATCCTCATCCTCCTCAATTCCCTTTTCTCTCTTTTTCCTTTTTGTAACTTCTATTTTCTCTTTCTCTCCATCTTCCTTCTCTTGAATTCCCTCTCTCTTTTCATTATATATGCTATCCCCTTCTCTTCTCTCTAGTTCTCCTTCTCTCCCTTTGTCATTAGTCTTTCCTCTTCCTCCTTTTCCTCAGTTGCCTCTCTCCTTCCGTCTCTTGTTTCTCCATTATCATTATTATTTCCTTTCTCTCCTTCTCCTTCCCCAGCCCTTCTCTCCTGCTAACCGTACCCTCCTATCCCAATCCTCGTTTCTCCATTTCCTTTCGTCCCAGCGTCGTTCTGATTCCTTCTTCTACCATATTTCTCTCTACATCTCTTCCACCTCACTTTTTGCTCCTCGCCCTCTCCTGTTATCGTTTTCCCTCCTCTCCCCTTTCTCTCTTGCTTCTCCTCCTCCTCCTTCTTCTTTTCCTTTTATTCTTTTTTCTTCCTCTGCCTCCTCCTCTTCCCTCCATTCTCCTTCTCTATTCCTCCTTTTTGTTCCTACCATCCTCCTTCTCTTCTTCTTCCTTCTCTTCCTCTTCTCCTTCCTCCTCTCCCTCCTCCCCTCCCTCCCCTGCCCTTCCACTTCCTCTTCCCCTCCTCCTCCTTCTTCCTCCTCCTCCTCCTTCTTCCTCTCTTCCTCTCCTCCTCCTCCTCCTCTTCTTCCTCTCTCCTCTCCTCTCCTCCTCTCTCCTCTTCCCGGCTCTCTTCCCAGGAGACCGTTCCCTCAGCAGCTCCATTCTCCCTCCAGTATGTTCCCTGGGCAGGTAATGAAGGCGCGTGGTGGGCTATACTTAGTAACAGGTCAGCTGTGACTCCGCAGGTGGGTGCAGATCTGTTGGAGGTGGGCGGGGGGGGGGGAGAAGGAGGGAGAGGGGGGGAAGGGATGAGGAGGAGGTGATGGGGTTGGGTAGGAGGGGAAGGGAGGAGGGAGGGGGGGCAGGGGGCAGGGGAGCGGGGGGAAGGTAGGGTGTTGGAGAGGGCAAGGAATTAGAGGTAAGGGGATGATGTAGGAGGGCCGGGGGGGAGGAGGGGGAGGGGGAGGGGGGATATGTTGCACCATCACCCACGCTCCTCGTCGCTCCTCGCTCGGATTCCCGTCTGTCTTCATTTTCTTTCTCCTTTTTTTCTTCTTTCTCGGTTTATTTCCTTCTCTCTCTCATCAACACTCTCTCTCCTCTCTCTCTCTCTCTCTCTCTCTCTCTCTCTCTCTCTCTCTCTCTCTCTCTCTCTCTCTCTCTCTCTCTCTCTCTCTCTCTCTCTCTCTCTCTCTCTCTCTCTCTCTCTCTCAAACGCTTTTTCAGCTTGAAAAAATAGTCATGTAACCAGTCCGAGTGAAAATCAAACAGACAAACATACAGAGAAATGGGAAAAGTAAAAAGAACAGAGAAAGGGAGGGAACAGGAAGAGACGACGAGAGAGGAATACTAATAAATACGTAATTAGAACATGGACGAAAACAGGTATCCGAGATCGGTGATCGAGAGGGGAGACTGTGATGTTTTTTTCTTTTTTTTTTTTTTTTTTTTATTCTTTGCGATGTGTACAGTTTATTAACTCTATCTGTGTATCTACTTATAAATCTATTTTTTTCTTGTTGTTGTTTTGATTAGTATATCAACTGTATTTATTTATCTATTTGTTTCGTTACTTTTTTCTATATCCGTGTTGCGGTCTGGTGGAGCTCATTAACTGTATGTTTTTTTTTTTTATCGTACTATTTGAATATTTATTTTTTATTATATTTCCTCTTCTGATAAGGTTAGTTATGAGCTGTGTATTTTTTTTTTTATCTATCTATCTGACTGTATATTTTTTTTGTATATTTTCCTGTTCATGAGTTAGTTTATTGACGGTTTTTCTGTGTTTTGTCATTCTATTTTTTTTTTTTTAATGCTGGTAAGAGTTTATTAGCTGTAATTGTTTTTTTTCCAGCTGTTTATTATCTATTTTTTTTTCTTTTTTTTTTATCCGTGGCTAGTCTCTCGCTTTGGAGTTTTTTATGATTCCTCTTGCTTCTGTGACTGGTATTATAATTATTGCTATTTAAGCTATTGCTCTGCTGATTTGCCATTCGTTAATACTCCTTAGGAAGTAGAAAGGAGAGTGTGCAGTTATACGTATATAAGTAATGAGAATGTGCAGTGATAATGTAACAACACAAACACACCATTATGCACACGTACGCACACGCACACACACACACACACACACACACACACACACACACACACACACACACACACACGCACGCACACGCACCAACCTAACCTTAAAATCATTCTTTATGTTTCCTGGCTCTTAAGCTGAGAATAATTGAAAAGGAATCTAATTTCATCTTTAGCGAATTAGCAAGTGGTAGACCTACATTGTAAAGAAGATTAATTTATCTAAACCCTCGTGTTGTTATCTTCGCCGTGTTTTTACTTTTGTTTATTTTTATTGACTATTTCCTGTTTACGGTTAACTGTTTTTTTTTATATATTCTGTTTGTACTGTTATGTGTTCGTGATGTTAATTATTCATATTGATTGCTGTTTATACCGTTTCGTGTTTAGAGTTAATGTATATTCATTGTTTATGCTGTTTGATGCCTTGATGCTGTTTCTTGTTAAATGATTGTATTTTGTTACTATTTTTTACGGTTTATTGTCTTTATTTTTTGTTTCTCTAAGTTTATACTTTTTCCCTCTTCTCCGCGACCAGACGGGTCACCAGGTCAAAACTTCCTGTTCTTCGTAATTTAAAAGTGAATGAATACCTGATGTATAAATGAATAGAGAAAAGTTATCGGATTCCGTCCTTTTAGCGGGGAAGATAATGTGATGGAGAGAAGTAAACGAAAGGGGAAATAGAGGCAAAGGAAATGAAAGAGATTGAGATTCTTGGGATAGAACAAAAAGATAATCCTGGGGAAGAGTAAAATGAAACAGAGTAATATAGGCTAGAAAGAAAAATGAAAGCGAGAAAAGCCACATGAAAATAGACGGAAATAAGTAAAATATGTAAATCTAGGAAAAATTATGCAAACCAAGAAAAAAATGCAAATATAGAAAAGAATGATAAAACAAAAAAATGTAACTCTAAAAAAAGGAACATAAAATATAAATATAGAAAAAAGATACAATGAGATACAATGAGAAAAACAAGTAAAGAGACCCAGAAGCTGAAACATATATTCGAAGTATCTTATATTTTTTCTCGTTGGTTCAGCCCGGGACAGGAAATGCCATCTTGCTTGAAGGATGTTGGATATAGACTGGTTATGTTGCGCCCTGTATCGGCAGTGGGACATGTGTCGTGGCGGAGAGAGGGCGCTTTCTCTCCTTCCTTTTTTTTTTTCTTTTCCGTTTTCAGTATTTTTTTTTTTTTGTTTTTAGGTTTTTTGTTGTTTTTGTTGTTGTTTTTTATTATTGGGTTCATGATTTTGTCTGTTTGGGTATCTGTGTGTCTGTGTGGGGGATTTTTTTCCTTGTTTCTTTACTTTTTTTTGGTTTCTCTTTCTTCCTAATCCTCCTTCCCTCCCTCTTTCTGTACTCTTCTCCTCCTCCTCCCTCCCTCCTCCTCCTCCTCCTCCTCCTCCTCCTCCTTCTTCCCCTCCTCCTCGTCTCCCAGCATTAGATTAAGTTTTTTTGTTAGATAATCTCAATAGTATCATTAGTCTACTCGACAGTAATGCTGCTTCACTTCCTTATCGATGCCCTGTATCTCTTGTCGGTCTGTCTTTTATTATTGTCTGTTGTACATTTTTAAATCAATGGATCTGCCTTCTTTATTGATATTAGAGTTCCATGACGCGACCGAGTTAGAAGAGGGAATGAAGCTGTGGGAGGGATAAAGAGAAAGAGAAAGGACGGGAAGAGAGAAAGAAGGAAAAGAGAGTCTTTTTAGTAGTAGGAGAGACAGACAGGTAGACAGACTGACTGACAGACAGAAATACCCCTGCAACTTCATTCGATTTCACCGGGTCAGACAGTAGGGGTAATTTATCTTTTTTTTTTTTTTTTTTTTGCTCAGTGACTTTTAATGGAGGGCTTAAAGGTCGACAATAAGTGACACTGCGAAGGGGCAGGCACCGTCATGGTACACGGCTCAGCCCCCCTCGACACCCACGTGAGATCCGAGTCAGCCGGTTTGTTAAAATTGTGCCAGGCCCGACCCAATGAATTTTCATAAATACAGATGCAGAAATAGAGGTATATCTGTTAATATATCTGGTGGATATACATTTAACCATCTATTTGTCGTGTTGATATGCATGTCTAGACTGATAAATATGCATTTATTTCTTTATTTATGCATGTCAAGTATACGAATATTCTTTGGGTCGGGCCTCGCACATTTCCAACAAACCGGCCGTATGACTGCGGTTGAAGAAACTGTAATGAATGTTTGATTGATCTAAATCCCCCTCGAGCGATATAGCACGTTGGGCCTCCGAGTGCGTATGATTCCTGCAGTGCTTCGGTGTACCGGTTAGCGGGAGTACTGCAGGTCGGACCGGGGCATGCGTGCATCGCTGCATTTGCTTATCCGTGTTTTCTAGGAGGCGGAGAAGAAGAACACAGGCCCGAACAACAGGTTTGGCGAGTCTGG
>NW_020870425.1:422530-425030 GCF_003789085.1 Penaeus vannamei | reverse complement strand
TTGTACGTCTTCAGAAGCCAAATATGGTAATTATTCACGAAAGAGAGTGGGAGGTGCAAGCAAGGATACATATTTTTTGTGATTATTTTACGTGTGTCGTTAAGAGAGGAGGGAGGGTGGAGGAAGGGAGGGAGGGAGGGGAGGAGGAGGGAGGAAGGCAAAGGAGAGGAAGGGGAGGAGGGAGGAAGGGGGAGAGGTGGAGGGAGAGGAGGAGGAGAGAAGGAGGGAGGAATGAGGAGGTAGGAGAAGGAAGGGAGGGAGAGAGAGAGGAGAGAGAAAGAGAGAAGAGAGAGAAAGGCAAATTGAAGTGACCTTCTACGCTTCTTCACCATCTTTGACAGCACGGTGAGAATAACACAAGGTGAGTAAACATGTTATCCCAAGATTGAGATGGGAAAGATGGGGGAGGGGCAGGGAGGGAGGGAAGGAGAGGGTAAAGGGAGAATATGGAACAGGGAGTTAAAAATGGATGGAAGGAGCAAGGGACAGAGGAACATGAATAGGGAAATGGGGAAATTTAGAAGGGTGAAGGGGAGGCAAGAGAAGTGAGGAGGGTGTAGATGGGGAATGGGAAAAGAATAGGAAACAAGGGGAAAGGGGAGGTAGTAGAGAGAGAGAGAGAGAGAGAGAGAGAGAGAGAGGAGAGAGAGAGAGAGAGAGAGAAGAGAGAGAGAGAGAGAGAGAGAGAAAGAAAGAGAAATAGAGAGAGAAAAAAGAAAGAGAGAGAGGGAGAGGGAGAAGGAGAGGGAGTGAAAGGGGGGAGGGTAGGGGAGGAGGGGACGGGACACGGATTTCTTCCCTTGTCATGTACACACGCACTCATGCTCGCGCGGTCACGGGGTTACGTAACAGGGTGAATTAGGTCAGCTTTCGGGTTTCCTGTGATCTCTCTCCCGCTGCTCACTGTTTGCTTTTGCTGATGTGGGACAGATTTCTCTCTCTCTCCTCTTCTCTCTTCTCCCTCTTCCTCTTTCCCTCTCTTCCTCCCTCCTTCCCCTTTTCTCTTCTCCCTCCTTCCTCTCCTCCCCCCTCTCTTCCTCGCTGTCTATCTATCTGTCTCTTCTCTCCCGTTCCCTCCAATCGTCGTTTTCCCCCAAAGATGAAGTTTATTTTGACGGGCGTGACTCACCTTGGGTATATCCCCGCTCTGTTTTTGCTCGCGACGATTCCACATGCCCTGGAATACGTTCTCGCACTTGCCTTCGCCGTGTGGGTAGTCTGCGCGTGCCCACAGGTCGGTGTTGCGGCATTAAGGCATGTTGTGGTCTCTGGTGTGCGAACGTCTCTCGTGCACATGCAGGATTCGTACACATGGCGGGGCTGTATACGATGGAGGTATGTTGGAGGGAGTGGTTGTATGTAATGGCTGCGAGGTAGGGAGGGATGGAGAAGGAGAGGGAAGGAGACGAAAGGATAGGAGGAATGAGTAGTGGAAAGAGAGAGAGAGAGAGAATTGAGTGTTTCTTTGCTCTAATACCCCACGCAAACAGGAATCACATTGCTTTCATTCTACAGGCCTTTTCAAAGGCAATGGTGAAATTTCCATCTTGGTGTATAAAAAAAAAAAAAAAAAAAAAAAACGATTTTGACAGACTGCTGCGTCCTGTGCAGTTGCCTTGTCTTGCACATGCCGGGTTTTCATGGCCTTAGATTCTGTTGCCTTAGTAGACCTTGTATGATTTTAAAAGACTTAATGTAAATTACCTTCGCTATTATATTCTCATAACACCTCGCATCCCATCAGTGCATTTAACCTCGACGGATCTACGTTACATCGCATAGCACGAGCATGTGTCATCTTGACAGTCCTTGCATCCTAATAAGACGCGTCGCCTTGGACAGACGTGGCGCTATCCTCTCGAGCGTCGCATCTCGGTAGCAAGGGATCCCTCGCCCGCCCCGGCGTTGCCCTAGGAGACCTACATCCCTTCCCGAGAGCCCGTGTTAACCTTACCTCCCTTCCCAGAGCCCGTGTTACCTTACCGCATCCCTTCCCGAGAGCCCGCGTTTGCCTTACCTCCCTTCCCAGGAGCCCGTGTTCCCTACCTCCTTCCCGAGAGCCCGTGTACCTTACCTCCTTACCTCCCTTCCCGAGAGCCCGTGTTACCTTACCTCCCTTCCCGAGACCCACGTACCTTACCTCCCTTCCCAGAGCCCGTGTTACCTTACCGTCCCTTCCCGAGAGCCCGTGTTACCTTACCTCCCTTCCCGAGAGCCCGTGTTACCTTACCTCCCTTCCCGAGAGCCCGCGTTACCTTACCTCCCTTCCCGAGAGCCCGAGTTACCTTACCTCCCTTCCCAAGAGCCCAGTTACCTTAGCCCTCCCTTCCCGAGAGCCCGTGTTACCTTACCTCCGTTCCCGAGAGCCCGTGATTACCTTACCTCCCGTTCCCCGAAGAGCCCGCGTTACCTTACCTCCCTTCCCGAGAGCCCGAGTTACCTTACCTCCCTTCCCAAGAGCCCGTGTTAGCTCCCTTGCCCTCCCTTAACCCAACCCTCC
>NW_020870425.1:412530-415030 GCF_003789085.1 Penaeus vannamei | reverse complement strand
TCTCTCTTCTCTCTCTCTCTCTCTCACTCTCTCTCTCTCTCTCTCTCTCTCTCTCTCTCTCTCTCTCTCTCTCTCTCTCTCTCTCTCTCTCACACACACACACACTACACACACACACACACACACACACACACACACCACACACACACACACACACACACACACACACACACACACACACACACACACACACACACACACACACACACTCACACACATAGTTATTGTTATTGACACCATGCTGAAAAAGTAATTCTTGATTTTTTCATTTGTATTTTTTTTTTTTTTTGTAGAGAGAGAGAGTGAGTGGGAGTGAGAGAGTGAGTGAGTGAGTGAGAGTGAGTGAGAGTGATAGAGTGAGAGAGACATACATGCATACATGCATACATACATACATACATACATACATACATACATACATACATACATACATGTATGCATGCATACATGCAAACACACGCACACACTCAAACAACACATACACACATACACATTCACATACACATACACATACACATACACATACACACACATATACATACACACACACATACACACACACACACACACACACACACACACACACACACACACACACACACACACACACACACAACACACACATATATATATATATATACTATATATATATATATATATATATATATATATATATATATGTACATATAATACATATATATATATATATATATATATATATATATATATATATATATTATATATATATATATGTGTGTGTGTGTGTGTGTGTGTGTGTGTGTGTGTGTGTGTGTGTAAATATATGTAATTATATATATATATATGTATATATATATTGTGTGTGTGTTCGATGAGGAACGCAAGAGCAGGCGAGAGCGCAGGGAGGACGCAGCGCGGCCTCCCCGACCGCCGGAGAGGCTCTCGCATGACAGAAGGCCCCGCCTGTCTTACTCAAAGGTCGCAGAGAACAGACAAAGGTCATGCCGACAGTGCGTCACGTATGACTATTGGATGAGCGTACGGTAGTGCAAGGGGTACCCGTGGGGATGTAAGGGGGGGGTCCCAAGTCAGTTCCTAAGTCCGGAACGTCAAGTAAAGACAGCGAGTTCGTCCGAATGTGTAGATGATGGCTTAGGAAACATAGATATCGTCTGATAGCTGGATCTGGTTAGTCATGGAATTACCAGAATTTATACATATATTTTTTTTTCAAGTTCAAATACCAATGTATAATTGTGCGTGTTTATGTAGATATGTGCGTTTCCTGTTTGTTTTTCATGTTTTCCTGTATCCGTTAGTGTCTGGCGTCATGAAGTGTTCAGCGATGATTTATATCTACTTATCTGCATTTATATCTGTATTTTTTCTTAGTGTTATTCGGTCCAAACACTTCTTTATATGCACTTCGTTTATCAGTGTTAATTATCTATATATCAGTCATCGTCTGTTATCAATCTTAGTTTATCTCTTTCTACATATTTTCGAGGACTGCTAGTCTATCGTTTCATTCTCATCTGTCGGTTCGGTATATTTCCAAGATATTTTTCTTGTCTGTCCGTCTACATGTCTTTTTCCCGTAAGCCTGTATCAGTGTGGGTCTGTCTGTATCTCTGTGTGTCTCTCCATAAATGTTTTATTTTAATTTTTTTCAGTTTATGCAGTTATAAATTTTGGTTGCATTCTTATTTGTTTATTTACTTATCTGTATGATTGTATATTGGATGTATGTATATATTGATATTCCATACATACGTTTCAGGGTACACCCCCTTATTCACAAAGTGGACACAGAATGCTCGCCAAAACATGAATTATATACATCCCCGGATACATATCAGGACACGTACTGTAGATACATTCATACATAGAACACACAGGCAGATCCACACATACCATCATATCATTTGTATATTTTTGTCATGTATAATTATATAGAAAAAAAAATCAGAGCTTTTCTATAAAAAGAGAGCTTTTCTGTTTTAAAAAAATCAACTAAGTATATTTTTCCCTTTTTCGTCAGCGCAGGTGATGAGGTTTCTTTCGTAGGATTTTAGTTTCGCTAATCCCCAAAGCTCGGGTCGAGTTTGTGTGTGAATCAGAGGATTTGGAGATGATTTGGTTTATTAATGGATTGATAATTATCTCGGTAATTGCGCGAGGAGCGGCCGAAATGAAATTTTTATGATTAAAAAAATATATATATATATGCTTATATAAACAATATATATGTATATATTGCGTGTGTCTGTGTTCCCTTTTATGCATGTGTATAATATATCTATTTGCACATGAGGATGATGATATGAGGGTGCATGTGCCTGTCTCTCCAATGATACGATTGTGTGTACGCGTGGCGGTGGCCGAGTGGTTAGAGCATCGGACTTGGACTGTCACGGCTGTCGGAGTTCGAGGGTTCGAGTCATGGCCGGCCAAAATTTATAACTGCATAAACTGAAAAAAATAAAATAAAACATTTATGGAGAGACACACAGAGATACAG
>NW_020870425.1:405030-407530 GCF_003789085.1 Penaeus vannamei | reverse complement strand
CTCTCTCTCTCTCTCTCTCTCTCACGATATTAACTTTATTGCCATCAATATTATTGATATCAGTATCATCATTATCATCATCCCTCTCGAATACCCTCCTTTTTCCCATCTTCATTAACGTCTTGCTCTCACCCACCTTTTATCGGACTTCCCCTCCTCCCGCTTCGTTTTCCACTTACCGCTTCATTTTTTTCTCCTTGGTATGTAATTAAAACAGAAGTCATTTTATAGACTTCCTCTCTTTCTCTCTTTCTCCCCCTCTCTTTTCTCCCCTCCATTCTTTCCTCTCTCTTTCTCCCCTCACTCTATTTTCCTCTATCTTTGTCTCCCTCCCCTTTCTCCGTTCTCTTTCTCCTCTTATCTTTTCTCATTCTTCTTTTTCTTTCTTTTTCTTTCTCTCTCTTCCTTCTCTCTCTCTCCCTCTCTTCTCTCTTCTCTCTCTCTTCTCTCTCTCTCTCTCTTCTCTCTCTCTCTCTCTCTCTCTCTCTTCTCTCTCTCTCTCTCTCTCTCTCTCCTCTCTCTCTCTCTCTTTCCTCTCCTCTCTCCCTCTCTCCCTCTCCTCCCTCTCTCTCCCCTCCCTCTCCCCTCCCTCTCCTCCTCCCTCTCCCCTCCTCTCCCTCCCTCCCTCCCTCCCTCCCTCTCCCTCTTTCCCTTTTTTTCTCCCCTTCGACCTTTCCCCTACCCCCCCCTCCCTCCTCCGCCTCTCCCCGTGCAAAGGTCAACGTCCTGATTTCGTAAGTGTGAAGTGCGAAATGCGTATTCATATTTGCAACATCCGGTTTTCAGTACCAGTGTGCGTATACCTGGGAGACGTGTGTGTTGTGGTGTGTGTGTGTGTGTGTGTGTGTGTGTGTGTGTGTGTGTGGTGTGTTTGTGTGTGTGTGTGTGTGTGTGTGTGTGTGTGTGTGTAACATCCGGTTTTCAGTACCAGTGTGCGTATACCCGGGAGACGTGTGTGTGTGTTTGTAGTGTGTGTGTGTGTATGTGTGTGTGTTGTGTGTGTGTGTGTGTGTGTGTTGTAGTGTGTGTTGTGTGTGTGTGTGTGTGTGTGTGTGTGTGTGTGTGTGTGTGTGTGTGTGTGTGTGTGTGTGTTTGAAGGAATGCGTGCGTACGTGTGGGTATGTAACTTTTACTTTTCTTTCATCGACATGTACGCAGACTAAAACAAACCCCTCCCCCCATACATACACAGATACGCACACACACACACACACACACACACACACACGCACACGCACACACGCACACGTACACACACACGCACACGTACACACACATACACACGTACACACATACACACGTACACAACACACACACACACACACACACACACACACACACACACACACACACACACACACACACACACACACACACACACACACACACACACACACACACACACACACACACACACACACACACACACACATACACACACACACACACACACACACACACACACACACACACACACACACACACACACACACACACACACACACACACACACACACACACACACACGTACACACACGCACACAAAGATCCTTTTACCTTTCACAAACGCCGTTCTTTTCTTACCTTTAATCGAAGGTCAAGCAACATGTCTCGATTTTTATTTCTATGTGTTGCTGGGCGAAGGATCTGTGGGGAGTGGGGGGGGGAGGGGAGGGGAAGAAAGGAAGAGAGGAGGGGGAGGGGAGGAAGGAGGCATGAGGAGGGGATGTGGGAGGAATGGGAAAGCAGGGGATAGTAGAGAGGGGAGATGATTGAGGGGAGGGAGGAGGAGAAGAAGGGGGAAGAAGGGAAGGAAGGAGGAGGAGGAAAAGAAGGAGAGGGAAGGAGAAAAAAGGAGGGCGGTTGGAGAATAAAAAGGGCAGGGAAGAGGTGAAGAAAAGACGGAGGGGAGGGAGGAGAATAAAAAGGTGGAGGGAAGAGTTGAAGAAAAGACGGAGGGGAGAAGATGGAAGGGAGGAGAAGAGAAAACGGATGGAAAGATTGAGAGAGGAAAAAAGAGGATACGGAGGTGAAGGAGAGGAAGAGGATGAGAGAGGAGAAAGGGGGAGGGGGGGTGAACAGACTTCAACTATTCTACTTATTTCCTTTTTTGTGAAAAGGATGAATGAGGAGGTGAAAAATGGAGAGAAAATAAGGGAGAAAGGTAGATGAAGAAAACGAAGAAAAGAAGGGAAGGGGGGAAATGGGAAAGTAAGGAGCATAGAGAGACTGGGAATAGGACATGAGAAAGAAAAAAGAGAGACGAAGAAGAGAAGGAGAAGGAGAGAGGGGAGAGAGAAAAAAGATTGGTGGAGGGAGAATGTAAAAGGAGAATCATCCAGTTTTATATGTTGCGTCTCATCCTTACTCTCCCTTCTCCCCCTCCTTCCCCCTTCTATTTTCCTTATCTTTTTATCTTTCATTTTTTTCATTCTTACTCTCCCTTTTTACCCTTCTTACCCCCTTTCTCCCGTTCTATGTTCCTTATCCTTTTCCCTTT
>NW_020870425.1:375030-382530 GCF_003789085.1 Penaeus vannamei | reverse complement strand
TTTCCCCCTTTCCATCCCCTTCCCCTTCTCCCTCTCGATCCCCCTCCCTCTTCCCGCCTCTTCGATTCTCCCCCCTTGCCCCTCTCCAACCCCTCCCCCTTTCCCTCACCACCCCTCCCCCTTCCCCTACTCCCCAGCCCACCCCATTAGTGTGCCTCGATGACCATGACGGTGCCTCTTTTACCCTCCCCTTACCGCCCCCCTCCTACACCTCACACCCCCACCTTCTTACCCAAGACCTCCCACTCTCTCCTCCTTTCCCCTACCAACCACAACCCCGTACCCAGGCGCTATACCCCTCTACGGCGCCCTACTTCACTTTACTCTTCCCTTTCCCTCCCTTCATCTCTCCCTCCCTTACTTTTTCCAGTTCTTTTCTCCTCTCCTCTCCTTCCCTTTCTCTTCCCTTCTCCCTACCTCACCGTTCGCTCCCCCTCATCTCTCCCTCCAGCCTCCGACCCCCCACTTCTCCTTCCCAAGGCTTCCCCCCTCCCCACTACCCTGTGTCGTCCGCCTCGTCTCTACCCTCTACGTCCCCCAACCTCCTTTTCCACCTCTCTTCTCCCCCTCTCTCCCCTTCTCCCTCTTCTTCTTCTCGGTCCCTTCACTTCGCTCCTTGTTCCCTTCTCATCCCTCTTCTCTCCTTTTGCCGCTAACCGCCCCTCTCTCATCCCCTCCCCATTCCTCTTCGCCCCTTAATGTCCCTCCTCTTCCCTCCTCGCCCGCGGGACTCCCCTTCTCGTCCTCTCCCCTTCCCCTCCCCTTCCTCTCTCTCCCTTTGTCCCCCTTCCCCCCTCTCCCCCTCTCCCCAGGGCCCATCGGCTATAGAGATGCCAGCGCTCCCATGTTATGATCGAGGGGCGGCCTCCTTGGCACCAGGCCTACTCGGGCTCGTAATTATTCTCACGCACATGACAACGCCCGCGGAGCCTACTCGTGGGCGTGGGGTGGAGGGGGGTGGAGGGTGGAGAGGAGTTGGAGAGCGATGGAAGGGAGGGGTAGGAGAGAGAGAGATGGGGTGGGAAAGAGGGGGGATTAGGTTGAGTGGTAGGGATGGGAGAGAAGACAGGTAGACATACACGCACACGCGGGCGTGCACACACGCACGCGCACACGCACACGCACACGCACACGCACACGCACACGCACACAAAACACAAACACACACACACACACACACACGTACATACACACACACACACACACACACACACACACACACACACACACACACACACACACACACACACACCACACACACACACACACACACACACACACACACACACACACACACACACACACAAACAAAAAACAGAGAGAGTGAAAAGATTAGACAAAAATGAAAAATATCAAGAGATATAGGCCTAAAACAGCCACGTTATCCCCCCTCTCCCTCCCTCCTCCCCTCCCCCCTTCCCCCTCCCCACCTACCAAATCCAAACAGCGGACTATATTTAGCCTCAATTTTCTCCTCGACTCATTAAAAGCATAATAGCGACCGTTGGCGAGATCCCACGACAAATAAACATTTATATTATCGTCCCTTTGGCGAGCTCTCTCTCTCTCGTTCCGAAGTGATACGGAGGATAAAACATTCTGCATTAATAAGTTTATCGTGTGATAGTCTTAATCCAGGAATTTGGAATGTGTATTGGAGGCTGGTGTTATTGGTTTAAATTTATACATTTATCGGTTTGTTTATATATCGGCTTGGCAGTTTATCTGTGTATTTATTTATTTATGTATGTTTTTTTTTTTGTCTATGGGTATGTTTATTTGGTTTTGTGCGTCTTTCAGTCTTGCTGTGTGCCAGTCTGTTCATTCATATGGTTGATTATGAAAAGATGTGCTTCGAGGTAAACAAGAACGCCGCGCGCGAGGAAGGCGCCGCGTGGCCGCGAGGACCCGCACATCAACGCCGTCTTAATGAAGGCGCCAGACACGCCGGGATCGCAGTCGAAAAAGTGCCATGTGACGAGCGCGTCTTGGACACAGGATTCCTCCGGCGGCTTAGGCCAGGCAGTGCCAGGCCGGAGCGAGGCCCGATCATGAGGCACAGCGACCGGAGTGCCATTATCAGCCCAGTGTATCCGGCTCACGCCTGACGTCGCGTCAGCGCTTATCGCGGCGCCGTGGTTACGTTCGCGTCCTTCCTGACGCCGATAGCACCGGCTTCATGTGTGTGTGTGTATTTCTCACACACACACACGCACGCACACACACACACACACACACACACACACACACACACACACACACACACACACACACACACACACACACACACACACACACACACACACACACACACACACATATATATATATATATATATATATATATATATATATTTATATATGTGTATGTATGTATGCATGTGTGTGTGTGTGTGTACGTATGCGTGTGTGTGTGTGTACGTATGCGTGTGTGCAATGTATATGCATACGGCCAGCAAACAGACAACGAGCGCGGTGCCAGCAGCAGACTCCGTTCCCAAATAACGAGCAATAACGAGGCGCGGGGAAGGCGTGCTCTCGCCCAGACGATGATTCTCGCTTTCTAAGATTAGACGACCGAGACCTTGAGAGCGTTCGGCAAATTCTGCTCTTTCATTATCTTTACCATTATCGGCATTTTCCGCTTCGCCTTCTGTCCTGAATATTGCGTGTTTACATTTTTGTGGAGTGTGTGTAATGATTGGTGATGATGGTTGATTTTTTTGTTATTTTTTATCATTATTAAGAGATGTATGCCAGTAGTTATCATCGTCATCGTGGCCATTGCTATTATTGTAATTATTTTTATTCTTTTTAGTTTTGCCATCGTTAACTAGTCCTATTATCACCTACTACGATCTTCGTTTTTCCTCCATTTTCTGTTAGCATTATTTTTGTTTCCCGTTTTCTCTCTTATTCTATTTATTTTTAACTAACCTTCATTTTGGCTGTTTCTTTTATTTTTTTCTTTATTCATTTAAACTTTTTAAAAGCTTTTCTCTCTCTTTTCCTCAACTCTATCCTTTCGCCTTTTTGTGTTGTCTCCTTTTATTTTTAACTTTTCTCTCCGTCTGTATTATTTTATTCCCTTTTTCTCCCTCTTTGCCTGTCTTCAACCTCCACCCTCCCCCCTACCCCCATCCCGCCCCATATCCGTTATCCAACTAGAGCTTCTATTTTTGTCCTGCCATAAAATAAGTCCGTAGCTTCCCTTCTCTCTGTCTCCCTCCCTCTCTCGCTCTCTGTCTCTTTCTTCTCCTTCTCTCTCTCTCTCTCTCTCTCTCTCTCTCTCTCTCTCTCTCTCTCTCTCTCTCTCTCTCTCTCTCTCTCTCTCTCTCTCTCTCTCTCTCTCTCTCTCTCTCTCTCTCTCTTCTTTCTCTCTTTCTTCTCTCTTCTTCTCTCTCTCTCTCTCTCTCTCTCTCTCTCTCTCTCTCTCTCTCTCTCTCTCTCTCTCTCTCTCTCTCTCTCTCTCTCTCTCTCTCTCTCTCTCTCTCTCTCTCTCTCTCTCTCTCTCTCTCTCTCTCTCTCTCTCTCTCTCTCTCTCTCTCTCTCTCTCTCTCTCTCTCTCTCTCTCTCTCTCTCTCTCTCTCTCTCTCTCTCTCTCTCTCTCTCTCTCTCTCTTCCCCAAATGACTCATTTTCCCTCTCACTCTCCCTTTCTCTTCTCAGCGTCTATCATCTCCCTCTTTCTCAAAATTATTCTGTTCTGTTTTTCGATTTATTTTCTAATATGAGGTGTATTATATTTAAATGTCAAGTTATTATTTTCGAAGCAAGAAAATTTTTGACTCATTCACTTTCATGTTTTCCTTCGCTTTGTTCCTCTTCCCGTTTTTATCGCCTGTTTCATCTGTTTCTTGTATGCGTTGTGGACATAAATCTGTGTATATGACATTTTCCATTTTTGCTCAATAACCGTCTGAATTTACCGCAAATTGCATGTTCGTTTTGTGATTTACGCGGGTAGGCCTATGTGCGTCGTAGGCTTATGTGCGCAGACGGGTATAAATAGATTGCGATATTTTCAGTTTGTCTTAGTTCCATTGTTACTTTTTTTGGATCGGGTTATTTTTGTTTACGATAAAGGTCTTTTTGTTTACTTTATTGATTTATGTATTTCTTTACTTTTGTTTGTCTTGTTTACTTTTTTGTGTTTCCTTTTGGTCTCAGAAAAGAGGTGAAGTATTATCACCACGATAATAATTCATTATAAAATATATTCCTCTATAAACAAACAGGAATGAAATTAAAAAAATAGAACATACAATTCCAAACAGAAATTAACTTTCAAGAAATCAAACAAACAGATAAATTTTTGGCGCCTGTTTTTATTTTGGGGATGTTTACTGTTAAACATTTTTGTATTAATTCTTATGATTTATAACCATTCATAAACAAGCGAAAAGAAACGAACAGTAAAACAAAAGTAACACCAACTGGAAATTTCAAGTTTGAAGTAAATCAAACAAACACCGAAATTCTTCTGGCTTCTGCTCTTGGCGACATTTACCGCATAAATATTTCTGTATTAATCATTATAATTTATAAAAACAAACAAACAAAAAATAAACAAACACGAAAATTGAACAGTTAAGACAATCAAACAAACAGGGAGATTCCTCTGGCTTCTGCTCTTATTTTGGGGACATTTCTCTCCCGTCAAAGTCGGGTGTTTTGTTGCCCTTGTCTTTGGGTTTGGGCGGCGCGTTCATGGTGCCAAGAGCGGGCTGGCGGGCGGGCGGGCGGGCGGGTGGGGGGGGAGGGGGAGGGGGCGTCGCCGGGCTGCTGTTGCTGCTGTAATGTTTGGGGAGGGGGGAGGGGGGGAAGAAGGACGGTTGGTTCTTCCTTTCCTTCTTTTTCGGTAGACATTTTTTGAGTATTTTGAAGAATGAGTATATATGTGTATATATTTGTGTGTGTATGTATATATATGTATATATATATATATATATATATAATATATATATATATATATATATATTATACATTACACATACATACATACATACATAACATACATACATACATACATACATACATACATACATATGTATATGTATATGTATATGTATATGTATATGTATATGTATATATATATATATATATATATATATATATATATATATATATATAATATATATGTGTGTGTGTGTGTGTGTGTGTGTGTGTGTGTGTGTGTGTGTGTGTGTGTGTGTGTGTTTGTGTGTTGTGTGTGTGTGGTGTGTATTTTTAAAGAGCACTTTTCTGGTATGTTTAGAACGATGGGTATATATATATATTTTGCTGTTTTAGGACATAGTTTCTTGTATATTTAGAAGGATGGACTGGTACAGTTGCCGGTTTTGGTATTCCTTGGTTTATTCTTTTGTTTGTTTGCTTATTTTATTATTATATGGACGGTTTGGTATACTTTGTTGTGTTTAGCATCGTCTCTGGTGTCATTAGAACGATGGTTGGGTAGTCGCTGGTATACTTAAAAGGATTTTGCTTCTATTTTTGCTGTTTTGGGTGTTGCTTCTGGTATTGTGAGAGGGATGGTTTGGCTGTTTTTTGGTATCCTTTTTGGTATTGTTGGATGGGTGTTTTTGTGCATTGTGCTGTTTCTGGCGTTTTTAAAAGAGTGGTTTGGGATGTTTTTGGTGTTTCTGGTAATTATAGCGGTGTGGATGGTGTTAATTCCCGTATTCGAAGGGGTAGTAAACGCACGCCCACTCTCACGTATGTGCGCATTCACATACACATCTGAAAAGCGCATCTGCGCAGCACACACACACACACACACACACACACACACACACACACACACACACACACACACACACACACACACACACACACACACACACACACACACACACACACACACATGTCTGAGCAGCGTACACACACACACACACACACACACACACACACACACACACACACACACACACACACACACACACACACACACACACACACACACACACACACACACACACACACACACACACACACACACACACACACACACACACACACACACACACACACACACACACACACACACACACACACACACACACACACACACACACACACACACACACACACACACACACACACACACACACACACACACACACACACACACACACACACACACACACACACACACACACACACACATTTACTATACACCTACACCCACACACATATAAGCACAGTATCCTTGACTTATTAATCTATAACTCATTTTGAATCTCTTAGTGCTAATGACGTCAAACCAAGCTCTTAAAGTAATTAAAATCTTATATAAAATATTTTTTTCCCGTTTGTTTTTACTCTTAACCTTTAATGATATTCATATGATTATTTATCTAATGTTTCTATAGAGCGAGTATTAATCGATGTGAAACATTTACATATCTATTTATCTATATATTTATCCTTCTATTTATTTATTATTATTATTATATTATTATTATTATTTGTTTTTGATTCACACTTACAAAATGCTTTGTTATATTTATTGCAGTTTATTTTTTTCTTTATCTATATATTGGGTTATTATAAAGTAGTTTTATTATTAGCTGCAGCCTCCTGCAATAAACCTGACAATAGTAATAACATAACCTTATTAAGTAAATGGTAATTAAATATGAGGTGATTTAATAACTTTCTTTTTCGGTTTCTGTCTATCTCTTTCTTCCTATTCATCTTCTATAACAAAATCAATGATAGATGAATAAGATACAGTTTTCTCGCATTTTTGTTTAATTTCCAATTTATTTGTTTATTTGTTTATATGTGTGTCTCGCCTTCTCCCTCGTTATTGATTATTTTGTTTGTTATTTTTTTTTTTCTATCATTTTGTCTTTATATATATTAATTTATCTATTTCTTTCTTGCCGCGTCCATATTTATATCGGGCTCTCTCTGTTCGTATTTCTCTTTTGCTGATTTATTGATTTGTTTATTTACACATTGCGTTTGTTTCTCCCTCATCGGTTTATCTGTGTTTTATATTCACTTTCCTTTTCCGCCTTTTCTCCTCTCGTAGCTTCCATCCTTCCTTTCTTAACCTTCTACTGCAAATCTAATAATATCTAAACACTATAAGACTTACTCTCTTCTCTACTGCTTCTCTTTCTCCTTATCTCTGTAGCGCCCAACTTTCTATTTATTTCTGTGTGCATGCCTCTTTCTCTGTATCTGTCTCTCTCTTCTTCCGCTATCCCTCTTACCTTTTTTTCCTTGACGATCGTTTATCAAATATATAGTTACCCCTCTTTCTCTGTCACTTTCTCTCTCTCTGCTTCTTTCTCTTTCGCTCTTTCTTTCTCTTTCTTTCTTTCTTTCTTTCTTTCTTTCTTTCTTTCTTTCTTTCTTTCTCTCTTTCTCTTTCTTCCTCTCTCTCTCTCTCTCTCTCTCTCTCTCTCTTCTCTCTCTCTCTCTCTCTCTCTCTCTCTCTCTCTCTCTCTCTCTCTCTCTCTCTCTCTCTCTCTCTCTCTCGTTCCCTC
>NW_020870425.1:356566-359066 GCF_003789085.1 Penaeus vannamei | reverse complement strand
TGTGTGTGTGTGTGTGTGTCCGCGCGCGTGTGCGTGTACACTGTATATGTATGGCGAGGACTCGACACTCCATAACTTTCTACTCATTGCTCTCTCCTATTGCTCAACCTTTAACGACTTTCCTTTCCGGAGCGAGAGACGACGCCAAAAACGGATAGAAATGAAAATAAAACGAACGTGAAAAAGTAAAGATATACAGTCATTTTCAAGAAAGTCGAGCTTTTGTTAAACTATCTCTCATTAGCAGCAATAAACCATTGTTAACGAAAGAAAGTTCCAGAAAGCGTCTCGAGTTTTTTTTCTTCTTTCTCTTGAAGTTAAAATGGAAGTCATGTTACTACTAGTAATAATGATTATAATAATAACAAAGATAATGATAATGATGATAATAATGATGATGATAAGAATAATAATGATGATAATGTTGATAATGCTAATAATGTTGTTAATGATAATGATAACAATAATGATAATAATAATGATAACAATGATAACAATAATAACTGTGATAATAAAACTGCAATAGAAATAATGGTAATGATAATAATAATAATAACATTAATGATAATGATAACAACAACAACGACTTCAACGATAATAATAACAAAGGTAACAATAATGATAACAATGTTAATATTTATAATAACATAAGCAAGAATAGCAATGACAAAGATATAACACCAATATTAATGATAATAACGATGATAGTGATATTAATAATGATAATGATAATGGTAGAAATATCAACAACAATAACAATGATAATGATATTTATGATAATGATAATAAGAATGATGATGATGATGATGCAAAGATAATATCAATAATGATAACGATGATTAGTGAAAATAATGATAATTATCATTATAATGATAATTAATGACCATGATGTTATCACGGGAAAGATGATGAACTTAATTGTTATTCTGACTTATAATAACTAGCTTTAACTGTTACAGCCTCATCCATACAATCCATAGATAATCAGTTATAACGTAAATCATACTACTTACATTTAGAACTGAAAACAATTATCTTACCATCAAAGCTAAAACCTAGAAAACGACGCCTATAATTACAAACGTTATGATAATATTCCATACACGCAAGTTCTTAAACAACAAACAAATAAACCAGACAAATGGATGAAAACCAATTCGAAATAATAATGTTTATCGTTACCCACCAAAATGGCGGGAAAATGTTTCCTCGAGCAGCTGAACTTCTCTGGCTGTGACTTGCTGTTGTTTTGCGTTTATTTATCTTACTTTTTTGTTGTTGTTATTATTGCTGTTGTGTTTGGTATGTCACATATATAAGGTAACGATAGCAAAAATAATTACAATTACAAGATGAATAACCATGACATTAATAGTAACGTAACAGGAATAATGATATTGATAATGATAAGGACACTAATCATAATGATTATCTATGATAGTGGTAATGATGATGAAAATCATTAAATGATGACAGTGATGATGATGATAATCACAATAAAAATAATTGTAATTATAATAATAATGATAAAAACAAGAATAAAAATAATAAAGAAAATGACGATAATGATAAAAATAATGCAAACAATAATAACAACAACAATAATCATCATTATCATGGTAATGTGAATAAAGATGATGATAATACAAAAATATCATTAATACTGATAATATTAATAAAAACAAAAATAATAATGTTGATAACGATAAAACCGTCAAGAAAAATAATGAAATGAAAGATAAAATTGTGTATAATAATGAATAATTAGTATGATCGCGTTACTTATCATAATAATAATTAAATAATATATTCAAAGTTCAAAACAATACCAAGCACAGTACCAACGAACGAACATCAGTTTTAAGCAATATCAATAATGTAATTAATAAATTGAAATATTAAACAATATCATAATAAGGAAATGCTGATAATTACTTTATAAGAAATTGATGATAAGAGTGCTGTTGTATTGAAGGAAGAAGAGGAAGGGAGCGAGAAGAGAGAAAGAGAGAGAGAGAGAGAGAGAGAGAGAGAGAGAGAGAGAGAGAGAGAGAGGAGAAGGGAGGAGAGAGGGGGGGTGTAAATATATAATATATATATATATAATAAATATATATATATATATATATATATATATATATTATATATATATATATTATATATATATATACATATACATACATACATACACACATGAATATATATATATATATATATATATATATATATATATATATATATATATATAATGTGTGTGTATCATATATGTGTGTTGTGTGTGACATTTGATATCAATCTATCTATTGCACTGTTTATTTTGAATTTTCTTTATCATTTGCATCAGCAGAAACAAAACGATGAAATGAATACAATACAGACAGAAAAGAAAACAACCCTAACCAAAAATGGGCCTACGTGTGATTCCACACTTGGCATGGAACAGTCTCGAACGAGGGCCAGGAAATTACTAGGCCACTACGTTAACCGTTCCTCCATCTTG
>NW_020870425.1:349066-351566 GCF_003789085.1 Penaeus vannamei | reverse complement strand
TCCACTCCTATCTTCTTTGGCGGAAACCCTACTCTTGCGCTCGAAATTCAAAGAACCAGAGTTGTCTACTTGTCTGCGATGCTTACTCCACAGGCAAACCATTGAGAAGAAAAGCTCTGAAAGCAAAGAAACATAATAGGTAAAATAACTGACACTGCTGGCTTTGTAGCAAAATAGCAAATTAACTGATCCTCCCAAGAGAGTGAACAAAGGGCTCGTTGGCCGTGTCCCCCCTGGGGTGAAAGAAGCAATCTCTCCGCCATCAGTGTCTGTGGTCCAACCATGACCAACTCGGATGTGAAGGTCAAACTCTTTAAGGACCTTTGCTCTGTTTAAGGATTGTTTCGAAAGCAGACAGGGACATTATTTTTTGTGACTTCAAGGCTAGAATTGGCTGGGTGGTATCATGTGGACTAGGCAATTGCAACAGCAATAGACCTACTATTCCAGCCTTATGCTGAGTATGAAACTATTATCACCAGCACTGTGTTTCGCCTCCCTATCAATGACAGGATGTTATGGATGCACCTACGCTTAACGTAGAGTGAACCCTCGCTATAACGCCACCTTTCACGTTCTCGCTGCTTCACGGATTTACATTGTGCATTGTGTTCTGCATTCTGATTGGCTAAACAGTTTCTCCGCTTTTTCTCTACCTGTGTGTCAATAACGTTACGGTTTAATATGTACATGTACGTAAAACAGCTTGCCAAATTTAAGTTTGCAAATTTTCTCTAAAACCCATGAAGCCTTCAGTTCGTATTGATGATTAATTTATTATTTTACAGTACAGTAATTTGTAAAAAAAAACGTTTATACCGTACTTTTATTTGTTAAATGCTTGGACCTGTAAAAAGGTTTTGTTCTTTGGTTTCAATGTATTGTAGAGTATTTCATTGTATAATAATTGTAAAACAAATAAAGGTTACTACTTCACGGATTTTGCCTATCACGGGTTCTTTTTGGAACGTAACCCCCGCGAAAAACGAGGGTCCGCTGTACTGGCATCCCGTCAACTATGTAATCATCGGGAATAAAGAACTATGATTTGCACATGAGCGTCTCTGTGCAACTCTGACTACTGGATTAGGCAAGCTCAACATCCGAATACCTTCCAAGGACACCCAGAGGGCAGGAAGGTTCTCGTCACTGAACTTCACCAAGATGGAGAACAAAAGCATCAGGGAGTCCTCTGTAGACGAGTTGGAAGAACATCTGGAAAACATCTCTTTGGATAGCCAGAATGTGGATGCTGACTGGAAGACTCTCAGAAAGCTTGTATACAGCTACAGAGATCCTGGGGACAAAACAGTTTCGAAAGAGAAACGCTGTTTACCAAAATGCCATCAGCAACTTCAACTTATCTTAAAGATGCATGCAGCACTCTGCAGCAGATACTCCATCAAATGCAGTTAAGTAAATGAAATTCAAGGTTAAACTAACATGAAGAATTTCACCTATGCTTTGAAGATCTATGGTCCTATAACCTCAGGATTAGAGATTCTGAGCACGAACACAGCGTTTCGAACTACCTTTCCACCATAAATGATAAAGCAATCAATCGCCTCTCTTAGGTGCCCACCTACTAGATGATCCACTAACACTACTTGGGATCCAAAAAGTGAGAGCAAGATCTAAAAGAAAGGCGATATTGTTTTGAAGGAGCTCTACCAGCTGTTTCTGCGCATGTGGCAGCAAGAGACGATCCCCGAGGACTTCACGAATTGCTTTAAACGGAAGGGGAATCGCCAAGATACTTGCAAGAATTTTGCTATGCAAGACAACACACTTTGACTCCTGCCAGAAAACCGGTGCTGTTTTACAAAAAGAACATGATCTATTATTTATCATGCTGTTTGATTTTGTAAGCAGACAAGGTATGACGAAGATCACAGCCAAATATGATATCGATGAAAATTCATCTACTTGCTGAAGCATCTCCATAGTAACATGGGGGCAAGAGCTAAGGGAAATGGAAGGAGCTCTGAGCCATTACTGTTTCAAAAGGCGTCAAACAACACTGCCTTGATGATTTTTGCAGTGCAAGCAGATGCGTTCTGAGACAACGTAAACAGCATAAAGTAACTAACAGATGACAAGTTGTTCGTTTACATCAGGAGACTTTAGGTAAGATCCAAGGTTAAGATGTCACCAAGAACCTTTTCATTAGTAATGACTGTGCCCAGGTTCAGAGACCGACGCATAATCTAGCAATAATAAAATTTCCACCTTTGGTGTCGTAGTATTGACCCAAAAGACGAGAAATCTTTGACGAATATTTGACCGACCGCATCGCTCACTGCATTAGCCGTCTAATTATTAACCATTGCAATTGTGCGACTCACACTCTTCCGTTTTCACCCTTGATGCAAAGTTACAAGTAATATGGCTCTGTGCACCTTGCTTCCCCTGTGGCATTACGGGGAAAATGTATGCACGACAGATTTCTAAGTGAAAGCAGAAACCGACCTTTTGATCCACAATTGTTATGGCATTATAG
>NW_020870425.1:329066-336566 GCF_003789085.1 Penaeus vannamei | reverse complement strand
AACATTTTGTCCAAGGTAGTTTTCAGAATTAAAATCAATGTTCCATAATTATGTCACTGTTATGTTCACATTATCAAAAGCCATCCTGGCAGGTAATATTCTTGACATCTTGTCATTTGATAGAGCTTTCAAGAATTTTCTGTTGTTGTGAAGTGTTGCAAATCTGTACCAATGTTTCTTTCAAAAAACATTGTTTTAGTTTCATTAAAAAATCAACAATAATTCTACACCAGCTAATCAAACAAAGAATCTAAAGAAAACAATGATAAAGAAGCAAAAATGTTATTTTAATACAATGATACTTGATAATAGAAGCATTATTCACAAATGGCAACATGACCAATAGATCATATCTGGCCAACTGGGGCATCGAGAACCAGCACGGGCCCCAGGGCAATATACTTCACCAGATTCCAGCCCTGTTATCTCTCTATGTAAATCTTCTTAAAAACTATCTAAGTATATATCAAGGACAGAAACATGCTCATGCACAAAGCAAAATAACAACATCCATTTTTTCAGCTCACAATGAAAGTATTCATTGATATACAGTCATCTTATTAACTGACAAAAAGATATATCAATTAGTACTCAGATTAAGGTATCAGTTACTGGTTAGGAAGTCAATTTTGATTTCTAAGAGAAAAAAAATAGTACATGCTATTTAGCATCTTTACTATGACCAATGAATTCTGAAACAAATATTAAACAGAATAACTGTAAATTTTGAGCAATGATAAATGGATTTATAAGTTAAAATATGTCTTTCAGTAATCATTAATACAGAGGCTACTCTGAAGAAACCAGGCTTTTCATATACAGTAAAAATTCAAATAATGTAGAAAATGGTTGATAATTTGTACTATTTCACTAGCACAGACAATATAAAGCCATATTAATGTCTAGTGCTACAGAGCAGTACCTTTGCATGTTATTTATTTCCTGGTATTGTGGCTGCTCCCGAGAAATGCTAAGAATTAAAACGCATCTTCACAGGGATTCCCACATACTCAGAGTATCAGGTATAGTTTCATAATATTTAGAATTGTGAAAAAAGACTCTAGCATTAATGCTGACAATGTATTTGGTATTTGAACTGATACAGCTCTAGTACAGTTTGAATGCATTAAAGATATAAGCCTCATATTTCTTTTGTTGAAAAGTAACTGATTAAGGTATGTATGGTAAGAAATGTCAAATTATCATTATTATCAGATAATTTTAACAAAATAGATTAACCTAAGAACATTTATAAATCTCAAGTACTTCTTTACCACTTACTTTAATCTTACATAAAAAGGTTTTCATGAATTTCCAACACACATAACAACATAAGATACAATTAATATACATGTAGGTATCCTTGCTTGAAGACACAGTGTAAAATAAGATAACAGTATGAAAGATAATGATTTGGTATTTGGAAAATGAAGGGTAAACATACATACAAAAAACAAAATACAAAAAATGAAATATCACATGCGAATTAGTTGAGAAACAGGCATGACAGGGATAAGAAAATAACTTTGCCTGTTGAACATATGCCAGTTTATTATGTGGACACCGTGACCATACAAGGACAATATACAGGGGACGGGTGGGACGCTGCAGCCTTCCCAAAGCCACGTGGCTGGCCGGCTCTTTACTGTAGAGCTTTGAGCTTGTTACCAGAACACAGATCTTGAGGCCTGAATTACAGTGGACATGGGGTTGTGATTCTGACTAGTGCTCATGAACCTGGTGTAGAGGTAAGAAATTGTACAAGTAAAGTTCCAGCAAGGCAGTGGGTCCCTTTCCCTTCCAGATAGTTTGGCCTCTATGGTTTTTGAATTACACTGGGTGACGAGATACAGAAAGGCAGTTAATGTGGAAAGTGGAGCACTGGAACCTTGGGTCGTACAAAGTGAGCCTCTGGCACGACTCCTGACGTACATATCCAAAAGGGTACTCCATGATGACACTTCTGGTTCCTTACAAAAACAGGCGGGCACCACCCAACATTCCCGCTGACACGTAAGGCTTGCAATTAACATTTTGTGCACTTAAGTGACATGAATTTACACCATCAGGTGAGGTGAACAAATAAAATCTGAAATACATAAAATTGAATATATATAATATATATATGTATATTATACATTTATCTACTAAACACTATATGAATACTAACAACATATTCAAAGTTAAAGTTTGTCAACAGAAAACATCTGTTAAGTGGTTGGCACAAGTATTGATTAAGGTGTCAAGAGTTAACTGGAGGCTGGTCCAATGATACAGACATTACATTCTGAGATACATTTGCACGGGGCTGCACATTCAGTCAGGAAACTGCCTACCAGCAGCACATACAAACTTACTTTGATAATATGTAATGAAAATAAATGTGGTTCATCAATAAATACGACTGGGTAACTCAGTCTGTCTACCTATGGAACACTACAACCTTATGAAATTTAAGACACCGTGTATGCACATCATAAAAATCTACCTAATCTTTGGTTCATCAGCCCACATGTGAACAGTGGGCAGACATCACATCTTGACTCACATCATTGCCTGATAAGTTACAGTGTTACACCCAACTGGGGGACTGTCTCCACACTGTTGTCAAGTGTCAGGGCCACTCGACATTATCACCAAAAACCACCACTGTTTACATCTTACAGTTTTCATCACAGGAGATGCATGTAAGCATCTTCCACACCGGAACAATTAACACTAAATATCACTGGTCACTCGGCAAACAGATGCTTGCCTGGCAAACCCATTGCATGTAGGATCGCTTTAACGGCACTCCGAAATGCAAACACAGTTGACCACACTCACAGTATCTGGGAGGCAAATGAGGTCTGCAAATGATAATAAAAGTGTTTCTATATTTCTTTTACATCCTCTCACAGCTTCTCATCATGTGCACAGAACTCTATATGCTCCCTTTCTTATTTTAAATTATTATTGTTTTTTACCATTATCATTATTATTTTTTTCATCCCTTTTTTTCCTAGGTTATTTTACTTCTGTGTCCTCTTCCATTGGCTCTTCTTCATCATTGGAGGCTTCATTGGCTGGACTCTTGGCAGGAGGTTCAGGACTTCTGAAGAGTAAATTATTAAGTTTAGTGGTGTATGTTTATAGGTAAGTTGCAATTTATATCTGGAACTTCTGAAGTCCCTTTAAAAACCCAACATACCAATACTGTCATACTCAAATTAAGTGTGAAGTTACATTCAAAATGAATTCTGCACTTGTTCCATAGCAAAACATTCTTAACATATCAAAAAATTTGTACATACTGTGTCTGATGCCCTTGATGATCCACTCTCAGAGAGGCCATTGCAGACACAGTCTCCTGCTCTTCCTCTCTGCCTTGAGCCTCTACCATGGACAGCATAATCATTCCACTCTGGCGACGCACAACTGGCCAATGACCACTCTGCAGAAAACAATAACACTGCATCACTGCATTCAAGAATATTAAATATCACAAAAGAACTATCAATTCAGTCTTTTAAAATATCTATTTTTTCATACATTCAAAAATAACATATGAATATAAACATTTTGCCTACAATACAACAACAAACTGAAATCCCTGTGTTCTTTATCAACATTGTCTCACCTGTACAGCAATGACATTCTGTAGAGTTTCAATAGCATTCTGACAAGGAGGTCTTGTCATCTCATGCTGTGACAATGGAGGAGGATCATCACCAGTCAGAGTACGAACACAAGCCTCTGTCGCATCACAAATGCTGGCTAAGTCATAGCCTCCTTCAAGTGCTAACACAACCTGTAAGAACCAATCAATCATGATCACATGCATGATTCATGCTAAAACAATTGTATATAAAATAAATGGAAAGGGCAAGGAAATGTACAAATATATGAAGGCTTTTCACTTTTCCTTCAAGGAAAGAAGAAGCAATACAGTGAAAAGGCCTTCAGCATATTCATGTTCTTTCTTGTTTTATTTACTAACACTATCATAATTCAAGTAATTAACAATACAAATACCTAAAATAGACAGACAGACAGATAGACACGTGCACACGTACGCACAAACACAAACACACACACACACACACACACACACACACACACACACACACACACACACACACACACACACACACACACACACACACACACACGCGCGCACGCAAACACGAATGCACGCACGTGCACGTGTGCACACATACACACACACGTGCAAACACGAATGCACGCACGTGCACACACTCACACACAGCTTTCTGAATTCTGAATGTAATATAAGAAATAAGAATAGCAACCAAATCATAAAGTATTTAGTTTCGTATACTCTAATCTACAAGAAAGGGGAGTAACAGACCTTGCCACGAGCAACTGTCATTAGCTGTTTTGTCATGTGGGCAAAGCAGCTGGCAGAGACTTTGTAGCCCCCAAGAGGTGAAGGATGGCCATCGGCAGCATCAAAACCTGCGCTCACTAGTACGATATCTGGGTCAAAGTCCTGCAAAATCAATGCAAAATAAATTTTCTGAAAACACATCATCATGACAAAAACAAACATTAAAGGATCAAAGAAGAAAGAGATGTGATCACTCCTTTGATGCTCCTTACCTTAGCAATGGGCATGACAATGGTTCTAAAGGCAGCCATGTACTCTGCATCCCCCATTGGAGGGTTGAGGCCACCTGAATAGGCAATGTTTACATTGAATCCATAACCATCTCCATCACCAACCTGCAAAGGATATGAATATGACATTTCCATTCCAACAGCCCAAAAGTAACAATTATGTAATGTAACTTACATCTACATATCATCATAGATACATTTGCTGCATCCCCAACATTTGTATATACAAACATAAAAGACAAGTAATAATGATGAAATGAATAAAATCATGACTGTATAATAAACAATTTCTACAAACCTCAGTGGGGGCACCAGTTCCAGGGAAGAAGCTCCCATCATCATAGCGATGCATGGATATGTACAAGATGTGTGGATCATCGTAAAACAGAGACTGGGTACCATTTCCATGGTGGACATCCTGTCAATGGAATAACATATTTAAGTTTATGACTATACACCACCAACAACATATATTTACAATATTTCATTTTCTCCTTATAGATAATAATCATGAGTAACCCTTGTACTTAAAATGTCTTATCTTACCCAGTCAACAATGAGGATTTTCTCCATATTCAACTTCTGTTGCAACTGTCGAGCAGCAATGGCAACAGAATTGAAGAAACAGAAGCCCATGGCTTGCTGGTGCTCAGCATGATGGCCAGGAGGTCTCACCAGTGCAAATCCATTCTGCAGTTCTCCAGTTGCAACTGAAAGAGAGAGAAAAAAATTCTAGTTACAATAGTAAGGATAATATGTACTATCACAATACAGAGATGACAGACTAAAGATGGCATATTTTTTTTATCTTTTAAGAATGAAAAGAAATGTGAAAATCTATTGATATCCCCAAATCTGCTATTAATATTTTTAAGACTCTAACCTTTGAATGCTAAGTCTATAACACAGCCAGCAGCCATCCTGGCAGCAGATGATGTATGCATTTCATTCCAGGTAGTGTCCGAGTCCACACCAACACCACCACAATGTAGACGTACAAAGCTTTTGATGGGCAACTCAGAGAACTTGCTCATGTCTAGACGCTGCCTATTCCAAGGATTTGTTCCTGCAAGATGGAAGAAAGTTGCATTGGCTTGATCTGAATATCCATTTTTTAAAAATGCACTACTACTTAGAAAATGAATAAAAGTGAAATATATACATAAGAAAAAAAGAAAGACAATGCATTGGCATCTACTACAAAAAATTAAGAAATTCATACATATTTGTTTTTTAAGCTTACCAAATAGGAGTGTGTGAGCCTCACTATGGCAGGACTGTATTTCCTCCAGGGTTGCTTTACGGGTTCGTAGTCTGTTGCAATGGTGGATCAGTCCCGTTTCCTGTAGTCTGGCCCACACAGAGTGAAGGCGACCTCCATGTTCTGGATGGTGAGAGTTATCGCCACAGACGCACTGGTGTTTCAGCATTAGATTGTCAAAGGCGAGCCCAGTTGTTGCTCCCTGGTTAAGAGTGTGTATTATGAATTATTAAAAAGTGGTCATTGAAGGCATAATATAGTAACATCAAAATATATTACCTTTTTCATAAAGTGAATGCATACTTAATCAAATGATTACTCTATATTGTAACATTCAACCAAATCAAGTGTCAGACGGAGGAGAAGCAAACACTTGAAATCCTTACTGTAATAAAAATAGTTTCTTACCTGTTTGCTTATATTAATAGGCTCTTGGGGTGAACCCTGTGGAGAAAGGGTAACCAACGGAGAACTGAAAGCCCTGGCAAGTGGCCGTGCCATGTGACTGCCTGATCGTGGGGTGAAGGCTGAACCTGTGAATTGAGATTTATAGCATGATTATACTAATATGAGAAATGAATTTCTTTTTGCTTCATGTAGCTGTAGCATGAACAATATCTAATACGAAATCTTAGAAACTTACAGGACAGTCTGATGAAAATATTACTATTTTTCAAAATATTAACTCTGTTATATCAACCCCTTATTTACCATGCTGCTACTCCATGCCCCTCCTCTCTATCTTGCATTGAACCGCATTCAAAGTCAAGGTGATATTTATCTAGACTGATAGAAACTATAATGACTATTTTTGAAACACCTACACTCAATAACCTAAGATATAGTAAAATTATTACAATCAGCTGAACTAAAACTCCCCCCCCAAAAAAAAAAAAAAAAATAAATAAAAAATAATAATATTAGAGAACCTCACCTGTTGTGGAGTGTAAAGGTGGAGGTTTTGCTGTTAGTAAGTCACGCTGATGCTGCAGGAACACTGCTCGCTGTTGCCTGGCTAACAGGCTCTCCTCTATCTTGCGTTCTGTCAGATCTATCACCTATGGGATGAGAGAAGTAAACGATGTAGACATACTTTTTAGCTGCTTACTTGTAAGTAATGTAAGTAATTTCATTTTACATATCAGAGATTAGGTTGTTAATTTGTTGTTAAACCAATAAAATATGTAAGGATTAATGTAAATGTTAATATAATTTATATACTTGGCTCTTGTATGCCATCTGCTTTAAAGCTGCAATCATTACAATTAGAAACTCTATCTATATTAAACATACTTTCTTGTATCATAGTAACTGAAAGTATCATTTTGGAAATCAGCTTCTGACTCTCTTTGTTTTTAAAAAAAAGGAACACTATATGGTTTAAAAAAATTATATCTGGAATATGATTCCACCATGGTTACAAAAATAAGTATAACAAAACCCTAAAGAAATCAAAATGTAAGATTAACAACACCCTTTCATGACCAGAACCAATACCGCACACTAACATGTCACCACTGTTAGGTGTGACTTCTTCAATGCAACACTCAAGGATGCCTGTGAGACTCACCTCTGGTTCCTCCTCATGCAGTGCCTCCTCTTCTTCTTCCTACATGCCA
>NW_020870425.1:316566-321566 GCF_003789085.1 Penaeus vannamei | reverse complement strand
GAGAAGGAGAGTGAAATAGAGGGAGAAAGCAGAAGGAAAGAATATATACAGACGGATAAGTAGGGTGAATGAGAAAGAGGGAGATGGAGAGAGAGGAAGGAAGGAGCTTGAGAAGCAGACACTGAAAAATACATAAAAGAGTGAAGAGAAGAGGGAAGAGGGAGAGAGGACAAAACACTTTGGCATGTGTTGCCCCCGTCTGCCTCCCCCCCCCCTTCCTCTGGGTGACACATCCTGGCGCACCGTGACGTCATGCATGCGCCGTGACGTCGACAATGACTTCGGCTGTTGATTGGCTGGCCGGCGAAGTGGATTCAAATGTCAAAGCTATATATACATGTATATATAAAAGGCAGAGATGAATTCCGCGGCACACGAGTAAAACATGTGAGTGAGCTGGAGGCTACATGTACGGCCATATGCGACGAAGCGGCTAGTGTGACCGTTACGATAAGGGGGGGCGGGGGGGGGGGGTGCACGCTACTATAACATGTTGGCATCCGCCCCCCACTGCCAATTTTCCCATGCAAATCTGATATGGTATCAGAGGGCAAGTGCCAGGCGATATAAATGGTTTCTGAATCATACTCTTACTCTTTTTGCATGTATGTACGGTAAATATAAATAAATGAATAAATAATTAAATAAATCTATAAGAATGTTCAACATGTATATATCTAGATGTATATGTATACAGACGTATGTGGTGTATGTATATATACAAATATACATATGTACATATATATATATATATATATATATTATATATATATATATATATATATATATATATATATAAACTTACACACACACACACACACACACACACACACACACACACACACACACACACACACACACACACACACACACACACACACACACACACACACACACACACACACACACACCCAGGTGGCCAGCAGGCGCGTCAACTCGGCCTTGGCATAACGTCCCAGCCAGCATAACACCGGGCCACACAATGCCCCCCTACCCCCCTGCCCCCTACCCCCTTTGCATGCCCAGTGGCCGCATCACGATTCACCTTTAAAAATACCCGCATGACGCAATCATTAGCCCTGTTATCCACACAGGGGCGGGGCAGGTGAGAGGAGGGAGGGAGGAGGGAGGGAGGAGGGAGGGGGGAGGAGGGGAGAGAGAGAGAGGAGAGGAGAGAGAGAGAGAGAGGAGAGGAGAGAGAGAGAGAGAGAGAGAGAGAGAGAGAGAGAGAGAGAGAGAGAGAGAGAGAGAGAGAGAGAGAGAGAGAGAGAGAGAGAGAGAGAGAGAGAGAGAGAGAGAGAGAGAGAGAGAGAGAGAGAGAGAGAGAGAGAGAGAGAGAGAGAAGAGAGAGAGAGAGAGAGAGAGGAGAGAGAAGAGGAGAGGAAAGAGAGAGAAAGAGGAAGAGGTGAGGAGAGAAGAGGAGAGAAGGAGGAGAGAGGCGAAGAGAAGGAAAAGAGGAGGAGACGGCGCACCAGCAAGCTCCTTCCATCCCATAAAGACGAAAACAAATCTAAAAATAAACGCGGAAAAAAAGGTCCTCTAATATACACACATTCCTGGGAGGTGTGTCCGTGGCCAGCCGTGGCACCAACGACCTCTGAGGCGAGCGTCGCCTTGTCCTCCTGACACCCTGCGCATGCCTCCTCCTCCTCATCATCATCATCATCTTTTTCTTCTTCTTCTTCTTCTTCTCTGCTTCGTCCTTTCCGTTTCAATTCTCCTTTACATCCGTTATCGTCGTTTTCTCCTCCTTCCTTCCCCCCTTCCCTTATCTTCCCCTTCCCCCTCATTCTCCAATTCCCCTTCTTCCGCTTCTTCCTCTCCTTCCACCTGTTTCTCCTCCTTTGCTTCTCCATCCTACGCACGCATCTACATTCTTCGCCCCGTGACTCATTCTGCTTGCTTGCGTCTGATAATCTTTTTATTATCGTTTTATTTGTTTTGACTTCTTGCCTGTGTGTCTGCTGATCTATCTATCTGTCCTATTTGCCTCTAAGCCTGTTTACTTGCCAGTCACCTTGCCAACTCACCTTTGATGGGCCGTCAGAATACCAGGTTCCCCCATGTCTGATTTCCCCCTTCCCACCCCCTCCCTTCTCTACCTCCCCTGTGTCTGATTCCCCCTTCCCTCCTCCGTGTGTCTGTTTTCTCCCCTCCACCCCCCCTCCTTCTCACCTACCCCCTCCCCTCCCCGTGTGTCTGACTCCCTTCCCACCCCCTCCCTTACCTCCCCCGTGTCTGTTCCCCCTTTCCCCTCCTTCCGTGTGTCTGCTTTCTCCCTTCCCCCCCCGTGTCTGATTACCCCTACCCCTCCCCCTGTGTGTCTGCTTTCTCCTCTTCCCACCCCCCTCCCTTCTCCCTTTCCCCCTTCTCACCTCTATCTCCCCTTATCCACTCCCCCTTCCCCTTTTCTCCCTTCTCCTCCCCTTTTCTCCTTTCCCTCCCTTCCTCCCCTCCCCTTCTTCCTTTTCAAACCTCCCTAATCCCCATCCCCTTCGTCTGCCTGCCAGCCTACCCGCAACGTCCAGGCCAGCAACAGAATCTCTGCCAAGGGAATTTTTACATCATTCGCCCGTTTAAATAGTTCGGGTCATTCAGGGAAGTTTGGCTGACGTGGAGAGCGCGGGGCTGTCCGCCAAGGGTGGGGGTAGATGGAGGGCGGGCGGGAGGAGAGAGGAAGAGGGGGAGGAGAGAGGAGAAGAGGAGGAGGGAGGAGGGAGAGAGGAAGGAGGAAAGAGGAAGAGGAGGAGAAAGGGATGGGAGAGAGGGAGAGAGGAGGAGGGAGAGGGAGAAGGGAGGAGGGAGAAGGGAGAGAGGGAGAGAGGGAGAGAGGAGAGGGGAGAGGAGAGAAGAGAGAAGAGAAGGGATGGATGGGGATGGAGGGAGAGAGAGGAAGGATGGATGGATGGAGGATGGATGATGGATGGATGGAGGAGGCGGGAGGCAGGAGGATGGGAGAGAGAAAGAATGAGGAATGAAAGGAGGAAAAGAGGGAAGAGGGAATGGATAGGAGCGGAAATGAGAAAGAGAGGAAGAGGGGGGAAAGGGTGAGGCTCAGATAAGGGGAAGAAGCAGAGGAGAGGGAGAAATGAGGAGAGCAGAGAGACCGAGCGAAAAGGCCAAGAGAGGCGAAGAGAGAGGACATGCAAAGGAGAGGGGGGTTGGAGAGGGGCAGCAGAGGGGGGGGGTCGGAGAGGGGATGGAACTAAGGGGTCGGAAAGAGCGAAGAGACACGGAACTCATCGCTCAAGTTCTAATGAGAGCTATAAATAGACGTCCAATATTTGTTATCAGGCGTGCAGTATTTATATCTCGGCGCCCCTTTGCCCTCCTACTGACCAAGCTGTACCTTCCCCTCTCTCCACTCCCCTTCATCCCTTCCTCTGCCACCCTCTGCCACCCTCTACCCCCTGCCCCCGCCCCCTTCCTCTGCGCACTCTCTACCCCCCCTGCCCCTCCCCCTCCTCTGCTACCCTCTACCCCATTCCTCCCTCCCCTTCTCTGCCACCCTCCCTTCCTCTGCCCCTCTCCCACTCCCCCCCCTCTGCCAACCCTCCCTTTCCCCTTCCTCTGCCACTCCCCCCCCTTCCTCTGCCAACTCCCCATCCCCTTTCCCCTTCCTCTGTCCCCGCCACCCCCCCCCACCACCCTCCACGTTATTGCCCCAAATAAAGATACGCCATCACATACCCGTTCCTAAATCGACCGTTTTTTTTTTTTTTTTTAATCTATCAATCTTATCTATCCATCGCGGTCTGTCCTCCTCACAATCACCAACCCTCTATCGCTATGTTATCATCACTATCGGTCACCACTATTTCTGACATCACTCCCGACCTCATGGCCGCGATAACCACACATCAACGCAGATGTCACAACCTCATGATGGGCGATGTTGGAGGGTTGTGTCAAGTTGTGCAAAAAAATATATATACTTGAGCTAGAGGTAAGGTGGGAGGGTAGGGGGGGGAGGGTGAGGGGGAGGTAAGGAGGGTAGGGTGAGGGGAAGGTAAGGAGGGTAGGGTGAGGGGGAGGTAAGGAGGGTAGGGTGAGGGGGGAGGCAGGGAGGGTAGGGTGAGGGTGAGGTAAGGAGGGTAGGGTGAGAGGAGGTAAGGAGGGTAGGGTGAGGGGAAGGTAGGGAGGGTAGGGGGAGGGGGAGGTAGGGAGGTAGGGTAAGGGGGTGGTAGGGAGGGAAGGGTAGGGGGTGGTAGGGAGGGAAGGATGAGGGGAGGTAGGAGGGTAGGGTAAGGGGAAAGGGAAAAGGTGAGTAGGAAGAATAAGATATTGGGGATAAAGGGGAAAAGAAGGGTAAGATAAAGGGGTGAAAATGGGTGGAAAAGGTAAATGAGGGTAGTGATGGTAAGGTAAGAGAAAGTGTAGGAGGATGTGCGTATGGATTAAGGTAAGCGATGGGGAGGGCAAGGTAAGGAATTAAGGGGCGGGAGAACGGAGGTTAAGGGACTAAGGAAGTAAGTTAACTGGATAGTTACTCGTGCTGACGTCACACTCACAAACACACAGCACATACATACACACACACACACACAACACACACACACACACACACATACACACACACACACACACACACACACAAGCACAAACACATACACAAAAAACGGAACTTGCTTGAAAAAGTACTTAAGAAGATTAAAGAAGGCGAGGCGAGATTAAAAAATAAGATGAAAAAAAATTTGTAGATTGCATAAACAAACTCAAAGATGCGTGGTTGTTCAACATTAAGGAAGATACTTGCATAGAAATGTGTATTTAAAAGTAAAAACAAGAAAACCGAGCAAAAAAATATGTATGTAAAAGTAAATGTAATGTACTTATAAAGAGGCAGATGTAATGTGCATAACACACCTACTTGAGGTTATTGAGTAATCAAAAGTATGTACTCATTAACTCATGTTTATCTATTTGCATTTTTTCTATCTACAGTAAATTTATAACCCCAATTACATCCCCAATTAAAACTAAGTAATATCTGCTAGAGC
>NW_020870425.1:296566-301566 GCF_003789085.1 Penaeus vannamei | reverse complement strand
TCTCTCTCATTCCTCACCACTCCCGCTGGCTCACAAGACCAATCGACTCAAGACTCACCAGCTGCGGAGGTTTTGACGTGCTCCCGCCGCCGCCGCCGCCGTTGGTCGCCGCTGCTCCCGCTGCTTCTTGCAGGATCATTTCCTGAGGGAGTAGGGATCGCGTCAGGGGCGAGGCGAGCTGGGTATTGATAAAGCTTTATTCTCATGTTAGGTCATGCAAGAAGTAACAAGGTTTTTTTTCCCCTTTCCTCTCTTCTCTAAGCTCTATTTGTTCTTCCTCTTTCCCATGCTCCTCCTTCCTCTTTCCTCCTCCTCCCCCTCCATTCCCTCCTTTCTTAATCCTTTCCACACCTAACACTCTCCCCTATCCTTGATCCCCTTCCACTCTTCCTCTTTCTTTGTACTATTCCTTCCTTGCCCACCTATCCACACCCTTCCTCTTAAGACCCCCTCCCCTCTTTCACCCCTCACCCTACCAATACCCAAATAACCCCTCCCCATCAACATCCACCCACCCCACTCCCTCCCCCGTATCCATCCATCCAAACTATTCTCTACTGTCCCTCTATCCCACCCCCTTCCCCTCGACCCGCCATCTACCCCTGTTCCCCATGCCATCCTATCCCTCCCTCCGGCACCCACCAATTCTATCCCCTTCCCTTGCACCCCACCTCTCCTCCCTTTCCCCTGCACACACCTCTCTCCCTTTCCCCCACCTATCCTCCCCCCTCCTCCCCCTTCCCCCTGCATCCACCTATCCTCCCCTTCTCCCCCCCCTCTCCCCCCTCTCCCCCTTCCCCCTGCACCTCACCCTCCTCCCCTTCCCCCCCTATCCTCCCTCCTCTCCCCTTCCCCCAAACCATCTCCACCTCCACCTTCCCTGCACCCATCTCTCCTCCCCCCTTCCCCTGCATCCACCCACCCTCTCCCCCTTCCCCACATCCTCCCCCTCTCCCCCCTTCCCCCTGCATCCACTACCTCTCCCCCTCCCCCATCTATTCCCCCCCTCCCCTTTCCCCCTGCACCCACCTATCCTCCCCCCCCTCCCCCTTTCCCCCCCTCCTAACACCACCTGCAGCCCGCTGCTTGACCTCCGACGACGCCACGGCCGACTGCTCGTTCTTGTTCTTCTTCTTGAGGGCCTCCAGCTGCTCCTTCCGCTGCTTCTCGGCGCGCTCCTCTTCGGCCCGCTGCGTCTGCTGCTCCAAGTACTGCTGCTCGAGACGGGAGAGACGGAAAGAATAGGTCACACACGGGAGTCCTTGGAGGAGGTGGGGAAGGGGGAGGAGGGGGAGAAGGGGGAGGTAAGTGGAGGTGGTAGACAGAGGGAGGAGAGAAAAATGAAGAGAAAAAAGCGGGGGGGGGGGGGGGGGAATCCGAAACAAATTCAAAAGAAGAGAAAGGAATTAAAAAAAACAACGGGGCAAAAGAAGAAGGCAAGCAGCCAACAGAGCCATAAAGAAAGAGAAGCAAAAATACTAATCCGAACGAGAAAATGGGAAGAAGGAAGAAGACGCGGGAGAGGGGAATGCACCAGCACGGACCTTCAGCTAGGCGAGCGTCGGGCGCAACCAACGCTGACAGGATGACGTTTCAGCGCCTCCGCCCGCAGCGCAACAATCCTGGCGGGCGCAGTGCTATCCTACTGTACTTGCACGATTCCAAGCAGCGGTCAACTTCACTATCCATCCACAGCTCTCAAGAAATTGCGCTTAATTACTCCTTATCTCTAAATAAAAATAAAAAAAAAAAAAAAAAAAAATAAAATAAAAAAATAATATAAAGAATAAATCAAAAAAGAATTTAACACTTCCAAACAAAAAAAAAAAACGAGAAATACTAAAACAAAAAAAAACAAACTAGAAACAAGAATAAAAACTAAATCTTAAAGACTCGAGCAAGTACTCTCAGTCTGAGTAATGACAAAAAAACAAAACACCCAAACAGAGAACAAGAGATAAAAAAATAACCCCCCAAATAGCAATGCTCCCCCCCCCTCTTCTCTCTCTCCTCCATAAACAAAACAAATAACAATAAAACATCATAACAAAATAACTACACTAAAAAAAAAAATAAAAACTAAAAAAAAAAAAAAAAAAAAAAAAAAAAAATATATTCATACAAAAAACAATAATAACAAATAAAAAAATAACAACAAAAAAAAAAAAAAAATAACAAAATACAATAAACTAACATATAACAATAACAAAATAAAACTAAATACAACCAATGCAAAAAACAAACTAACAATAACAAAACAATAAATAACAAACAATAATTAACTAACATCAAAAACAATAAAAATACAACAATACAATACTCCTCCCCCTCCCTCTCCTCCTCTCTTTCTCTCCCCTCCTTCCAACCTCATCATCTCCTCTCCACACCCTCTACTCCCTGCCCACTCACATCTCTCTCCTCTCTCTCCTTCTCTCTCTTCTACTCTCTCTCTCCCTCTCCTCAAACCTATCATCTACACTTCATACCTATGCATTCCCACCTCTCCTCTCTCCTCTCCTCCCCCCTTCTCTCTCTTCTCTCCTTACCCACTACTACTCTCTAACCCTTCAGCATTCATGACACTCTCTTCTTCTTCTTCCCCTTTCTTCCTCTCTCTCTCTCTCCTCTCTCTCCTCTCTCCCTCCCCTTCTTCTCTTCTTCTCTTCTCTCTTTCTCTCTCTCCTTCTCTCCCTCCTCCTCTCTCTCCTCTCCTCTCTTCTTCCTTCTCTCTTGCTCCGTATGACCTGATGAGCACGTCGAAAAGTCTCGCGCCTACCAAACCACTGGCGAACCATGCAGCCAAAGCAGGAAATCACTTAGCATAAAAAATAGTAAGCGAAAAAGGAGCGCGAAGATCGGAATGACTGGGAAATATCGATCGTGGGAAAAAGAAAAAAAAAAAAAAACAGTCTCGAAAAGTGTGCATGTTCCGGTCATGTATGAGCACCCGGTCGTCTTATGCAGCTATGTGTGGATGTGTATGCGTGTGTGTGTGCGTGCGTGGTGTAGTGTGTCTGTGTGAATGTGCTGGGTGTGTGAATGTGTGAATGTGTGTGTTGTGAATGTACTTGTGTGAAATGTACTTGTGTGTGTGATGTGTGTGTGTTTGAACGTGTGGTGTGTGTGAATGTGTGTGTGTGCATGTGTGTGTACGTGAATGAGTGAATGTGGACATGAATGTGAAATTAAGTGTGCGAGTGCATACACGCATGCGCCCTGGAGCGTGCCACCCGCCCCCCCGCCAGAGCATACCAGGAACCCCCCCCCCCCGCCAGAGCTTACCAGGATACCCCCCCCCCCCCGCCTCCTTCCTTCTCTCGTGACGCGCCCCCTTATAAAGAGGCCTATATTTATGCCTTGTCAGCGCCATGCCTCACGTACACACGGCATACGCGCCCTCGCCACTTTCTCTCTCTCTCTCTCCGTTCGCTTTTATTTTATTTCCTTTTTTTTTCTTCTCTAGACGCTTGCTTCCCTATTCTTTCTCTCTCTCTCTCTCTCTCTCTCTCTCTCTCTCTCTCTCTCTCTCTCTCTCTCTCTCTCTCTCTCTCTCTCTCTCTCGTCTCTCTCTCTCTCTCTCTGATTCCTCAATTTTATGTTGTTTTTTTACAATTACTTTGATTTTCTCATCTGTTTGTGTCTCTCTATATTGGTGTTGTTAATGTGTGTGTGTGTGTGTGGTGTGTGTGTGTGTGTGTGTGCGTGGTGTGTGTGTGTGTGTGTGTGTGTGTGTGTGTGTGTGTGTGTGTGTGTGTGTGTGGTGTGTGTGTGTGTGTGTGGTGTGTGTGTGTGTGTGTGGTAGTGAGTGGTGTGAGGTGAGTGAGTGAGTGAGTGAGTGAGTGGAGTGATGAGTGAGTGAGTGAGTGAGTGAGTGAGTGAGTGAGTGAGTGAGTGAGTGAGTGAGTGAGTGAGTGAGTGAGAGTGAGTGAGTGCGTGAGTGTGAGTGAGAGTGCAAGTGCGAGTGTGAGTAAATAAGTGAGTCGTGTCATGTAGAGAAGAAAATTAAGAGGTAAATAACGAGATAATACGAAAGAAAGAGAACTAAATAAGTACAGAAAGTGAGAGGTAGACAGAACAGATAAAAAGGAAGAGATAGAAAAAAAAACCTTATAAACATAAGGCAGATAATTACAACAAAAAAAAACCGAATGATAAAAAATATGAAAGATTCAAAGAAAAAGAAGTAGAAAGAGAAAAGTAGAAGACAAAACGATCGCACCCAAGAATTCAAACTCAAAGAGAAGAGAAAAAAAAAGCGAAATAAAGTGAAATGAAGTGAAGCGACGAGTAGAACGCAAGAGCGGGGAGAGAGGGAAGGAGAAGGGGGAGGGGAGAGGGAGAAGGGAAGAGGGGGAGATCTTGGATGAGGGGGGTCGTGTGTGTCGAGGGGGGGGGGGAGATGCTTCTAGGCATGGGTTTGCAATGGGTGGATGTTCTAGGGGGGGAGGGGGAGGGGGAGGGGAGGGGAAGGGGAGGGGGGGGGAGGAAGCGCGAAAGAGGAGGAAGGTAAGGCGAGGGAAGGAGGGAAGAAGGAAGGGAGAGGAAAAGAGAGAAGGAGACAAGGCGAGGGAGTGAGGGAAGGAGCAAGGCGAGGAGTGAGGGAAGGAGGGAAGAAGGAAGGGAGAGAGAAAGAGAAGAGACAAGGCGAGGGAGTGAGGGAAGGAGGAGAGAAGGAAGGGAGAGAGAGAGAGAAGGAGAGAAGGAGGCAAGGCGAAGGAGTGAGAGAAGGAGGAAGATAGGGAGAGTGAGAGAAGGGAGAGCGAGGTTGTACGAGAGAGGGAGGGCGGGGCGGCGGGAGGGGAGGAAGGCGGGGGGGGGGTGACTTTCCCTCGGGCACAGAAACTGGATATCAACACGCAATGGTATCCTGTGACGTCAATAAGGTATTATGTAGGATGTCCTACAGGCACACTTATCTCACACGCTCTGACGTCAAGGATGAGGGGAGTGGGTGATGAACGATGAAAAAAATGAAGGAAGAAGGAAGAACACGAAGAGAA
>NW_020870425.1:274066-284066 GCF_003789085.1 Penaeus vannamei | reverse complement strand
ACGAAAGAAAGTGGTCAATCAGTCTACTTTCTGTATTCTACTGTTTCTCTTTTGGTTCTCCTGTCCTCGCTCTTTCTCTTCTCCAACCTCACCGCGCACTCTCTCTTTCTCTCATCACGAGAACGTCATTTTTTCTCAGATTACGCGGTGACGCCTAACAGCTCACCTATCGCCCACTCCCTCTCGTTCTGATGTCATCGGGCTTCTGTTTGCTCTCCTTGGAAATCACTCTTTTTCTATTGTGGAACGTAAAAGCGTTGTTGTTGATTAGAATTACATTTGAGTCATCGATGCTGGAGGCTTTGTATTTCAACTTCAAAAAACTTAAAGCAATTTCATCATATTTACGTAATCTAATAAGTTATTTTTTTTACCAAACAAATTAGCAAGTCGTCCCTTCCTCCACCGGAAACACTACAAGCGACCCTACAGTCTGGGCTCGCCGCCTTGTGCGATTCTAATACCTTACGTACTGAGCCTGCAACACCTTACAGAGGTCTGGGCCGTCGGAGAGGAGGGTCTGGGAGGGAAGAGGGAAGACGGGGAGAGAAGAGAGGGCAGAAGGGAATAATGGGGAGCAATAAGCGTGGAGAGAAGAGAGGGCAGAGGGGGTTAGCGTGGAGAGAAGAAAGGGCAGAAGGGGGAAGCGTGGGAAGAAGAGAGGGGGAAGTGGGGAAAAGAGAGACGGAAGAGGGGAAACGTTGGGAAAGGAAAAGGGGGAGAGACGAGAGAAAAAGAGGGAAAGTGGGGAAAAGAGTAGGAAGAGGAGGGATGATGAGGAAAGTGGGGAGAGGAGAGAAAACTGCGAGAGAACGAGGGAATAAAAGAGATAGGAGAGGGGGATGTGAGCAGAGGGAAGAGGAGAAGAGCGAGGGGAGCGTAGAATCCCCGGAAGTACGTACTCGCCTAAAAGAAATACGATAAAGTCCTCTCCACTTACGCCAGCAAAGCCGAGGGGTTCAAAGAGAGCGTAAAGAGAGGGACTCGCCCTTCTCCATCGCGTAATTTCAATAGAGCTAAAATAATAAGCTTACAAAAATAAGATGATTAAAGCAGGAAAAGGAAGTAAGAAAAACTACAATCCCTTTCCAAGTCTACCTGTCTACCGGTGCCAGATATTCTCAGGTAAATAGTGCCAGTGCCACGTTAATCCCCCGCTCCTCCAACATTAGCACCTGAGTGTCTAGCCGTCACACACGCCTGAGGAAAACCCTCCTCGGGGCGTCGACGGATCCTATAAACAACGCCCTACTCCCCCCTCATCTTCCCTCGCCCCTCTTTCTCCTTCCCTCCCTCCCTCCTTTTTCGCACCTTCCCACACCCTCCTCCTTCCCACCTCTTTCGCATCTTCCCTCTCCATCCTTCCCCTACCCTTTCTCCCTCCTTTAACGCACCTTCCCTCACCCGTCTTCTCCTTCTTTCCTCTACCTCATCTTCCCTCTCCATCCTTCTCCTTCTCTCCCTCTGCTTTCGCACCTTCCTCAATGCTTGGGGAAGGGGGTTGGGAAACAAGGTTACCGCTCCTCCTTCACACTCCCCTTCTCTCTTCCTCCTTGCTTCTCTACCAGAGTGCAAGAAACCCTCCAAGTCCCCCTCGCGTAAAAAAGCTGTGCCTCGCAATTGGCATCCTTACAAACGAGCGCAAGGGATGACCCTCAGAAGCAGTCTGGTATGGCTAAGTCCAGGGTCAACTTGCGAAGCCATGCCGACCGCAGCGTTTTAGAGCGGTGACTGCACTTTCCGCCTCTTGACCTGACTTGACTCTAATTCACTTGTGCCGCAAACGCTATACTTGGCGCCGAATGCGAAACACCATGACCATGCAAAATAGAAAAGGAAAAATGCAAAGATGAAGAGAAGAAAATACACCAATGCGAGAAAGGAAAAAAAGGAAGGAAGAAAGAGAAAACAGAGTACCTGACCGCTCTCTATGGCTCTCCATCTCAAGAGCCCTCTAAAGCTGACCCTGGGGCCATGATTTCACCATAATTCGAGAGCAGCGAATCGGCTCCTTATCATGGTGGCCAACCGCACCGCTACATCATCGCCTGCTTACATCATTGTCCATCCGCAGACACATAACCCACACGAGTAACATAAACGTGCCAACATACTCCTGTGTCTGCCTGTTTCTCGGCATTAATTCACAAAGCTCATAATTCAGTTATTCATGTTGTTTTATTTACACCGTCCTTTCCTCCTCTCTCTTTTACTTGCCGAGTTCTTTGTTTTGTATATGTTGCACTATTTATATCACGTCCTTTTATTTGCTAAGCTTCATCTCTCTCCCTGAACTCCAGTCTCCTCAGAGCCACTCGAGACGGGTCTGCGGCTCACTGGCTCTCCTCGCTTCGAAGAAAATGGGAACGAGGAAGGGATGGTAGACGAAGCAGGGATGATGATCCTGGAAGAAGGATGTGGCTGGATAATGGGGATGAGGGAGGTGCCGATGAAAGGATGAAGTGAAAAAGAAAAGGAGGTGAAGACATGGGTACAGAGAAATAGAGAAAAAGAAAGGGGTATAGATGAACAGACCGAAAGAGCGAAAAGACGCAGTAAACAATGCTCCTCCGGTCTTTTACGCAGCGTCCTCTGAGAAGGCGCGACGCGTGATTTCCTCACAAAAGTTCCACTAAACAGAATGTCGGGCAACAGGTGGCGATCCAAGTGGAGAATTCAATGGATGTGAGAGGAGGGGGAAGGAGAACGGCGGAGGAAGGCGAGACAGGAAACGGAGAACGAAGGAGAAGAGAAAGACGAAACAGGTGGGTAGAGGAGGAAGAGGACGGAGAATAATGGGGAGCGATAACGGTGGAAGAAAAACAGATAACGGAATATGAAAAGAAAGTGAAACACAGAAATGAGAGAGGCGACAAATAGGAGCTTTCTTCACTGCTTAATCGCCTTATAACTAAAGACATAATCACATAATCGTTGCACACACTCGCACATCACATCCCCGCCGTTCCCCGTCCAGGAGCGCGATGAAAGGAGACCGGGCCGGACCACACGCTGCACTGCCCACAGATAAGAAAGGAACTGGTATGTGGACGGGGACCGTAGACCATGACCACGGTCAACTCCCCTTTCTTTCGCCCATAGATCAGTTCAGGTAGATATGCGAAGTCATGCTTCACCCGGGCCTTTTTTCTGGAGTGGCCCGGCCTAACAGAGAGAGAGCACGAGGCATTTTAAGTATGGCGGAAGGCGACCATAGTTAATCAAAACAAAAGTATGAGAATAATGGTACCTTAATGTAAGGGAACTACAGAATGGGATATGTTTAAAGATATATACATGTACGTTCAAGCATACAGACATACTGTGTAAGTGTAAAGTGTGTGTACGTGTGCGTGTGTCTTTAAACGTTAAAAGAAAATTAAATAACACCGAATAATCACGAAGCATCACTGCTGCTGATGAGTACTATGTGCAGCTGCAACACACACGATATTCAAATGTTTTTAACAACAGCAATATAGTAATTACGCCTCATTAAACCCATTTCATCAGAGGGGAAAGTCCTCTTCCCCTCAACCCTCCCCATGGACAGACCCCTTCTCCCTTCCCCCTTAACTTTGTGTACAACGTAACAATCAGTTTACCATAATATCGGTCACGTGGAAACGGCATGAGGACAACGTGATGAGATAAATGACGTGCCACATCACCCTCCTCTCCCTATTTCTATCCCCCTCCTCTCCCTCCCTATGCTCCCCTCCCCTCCATCGCTCTGCTCTCATCCTCTATTCTCTGCCCCCTCCCCCTCGCCTCCCCCTCTGTTTCCCCTTCGCCTCCCATCTCCTTTCCCTATTTCTATCAAACTCCTCTCCCTCCTTCTGACCTCCTCTCCTTCTGTCTGTCTTCCCCCCTCCCTCCCCTCCATCTCTGCCCTCCTCCCCTTCCCTTTGTTTTGCCCGATTACCTTCCTCTCTCACTTTCAATTTACTTCCTCTCCCTCTCTCTGCACTCTCTCCCTATTTCTACCCCCATCCTCTCCTATCTACCCTCCCCCCCATTCTCTGTTATGCGCCTCCTCCCACGAGTGACTATGTAAGTGAAGGAGAGAGATGGAGAATGATAAAGAAAGGAGATGAAAAAAAGAGGAAGGGAGTGAGGGAGAGACAGAAAGGGATAGAGAAGAACTGATACGGATAAGGAGAGGGTGAGAAAGATTATTATAGAGAGATAAACAGCGATAAAGGGGACTATCGTTGGATGTGGCGGACTCTCACGGAAAACGAGAAAGAACACAAAAGGCTATCTTGCACAAGAACCCTTATAAAGTATTTGAACGCCGTTGTATGGAAAATGGAAAGGGGGAACAGAGGTAGAGAGGAAATAAATTGAACACAAGAACAAGGAAATGACGAAAACACTTAAAACCCATGTATACATATACATTTTTCTTGTATGTATACGTATATGTATTTGTATGAATAAATGCATACATACATATATGTATATATATATATATATATATATATATATATATATATATATGTATGTATGTATGTATGTATGTATATATATATATTTATATATATACATATATATATATTTATATTTATATATATATACACACACATGTATGTATATATATGTGTGTGTGTGTGTGTGTGTGTGTGTGTGTGTGTGTGTGTGTGTGTGTGTGTGTGTGTGTGTGTGTGTGTACACATATATGTGTATGCATATGTATGTATACATATGTGTGTGTGTACACACATACACATACATACATATACTGTATATATATCATATCCATTCCCCTTCCCATATTCACTTAGTGACGTCTTCCTGTTACGACTTTGTAACGTTCAAAGTCATTTTCGGTCACCTGGTATTCTGTTGCAATGTTGCGCCTCGTTCGCAATCGATTTTTTAGTAGAAAGTCGAGGAGGCCAGTTTAATAACGCCGAGGCTCATAAATTCTATGGAGTAAATTACTGGAGAAGTGGGGGGAGGAAGAGAAAAGCTGGCACTGTATATTACGGAGCAGAGGGGGAGGGGGAGGCAGGGAGGAGGGGGACAGAGCAACGCAAGAAGAAACGAAGAAAGCAGATGGGACAAACAAATCGGAGAAACAAATACAAAGAGAAAAAAGTGAGGAGCGGGAGGCGCAAAAGCAGAAATAGGAGGCCCCTACTGCTCCGCACCCTTATGGGAGGTAGTAGTAGAAGTCGGAGCAAGAGAAGGGAGAGAAGAGAAGAGGAGGAGGCAGTTGGAGTAGGTAGAGGAGGCAAGTAATAGCAGGGGCGCGAGTAGGGGGCCTAAGAGGCGGGGTAAGGGGAAGCAGAGGCTACCTAGCAACAGCGTGGGATTCCGCGTGACGGCCCCCTCCCGCCTGTGGTTTACCCCCCCTCACCCCCCAAGACGGCTTCGAAATTGCTACCGCGCAAAAATGACCCACAATCTCAAGCCGGTGTTTGCGGTTGGTTGGGCCCGTGAGCTGTTGCTGGGCTTGGTTTAAAAGAAGCTAGCTTTAAGTGAAGAGGAAGAGGAGCAGTGGGGGGGACGAAAAGATGAGAAACAAATTAGAGAAACGGGGAAGAGGAGCCAGAGAAATCAAGTTGAACACAACACGAACATTGTGTGGTTTTTATACACTTTCATCCCTATCTTGTTTCGACCATAACACGCATTAGGCATAATACAAACAAGAATAAGCCTATACACAAAGCAATATCGTATCATTCGTCGTTTGCTTTTCTCTTTCGAAGTCCCTCTCGCATGGTAACGTCGCTCGTGGGTTCGTCGACCTTCCGTCATTCCTTCGCGAAAGCCATCTCTGTTATTCATTCCTATTATGTATCGCTCAATAAACTGAAAGCAATTGGCTGACTGCTTCATTATTACAGCCTTGAAATGGCCACTTTCGGAAAAGGGTGTTTTCAAAATGGGGAGGGAAATGTTATTAAGAGCGAACGAATTATTTGTCTGATGTACCGGCCATTATAAGTTTTTTCATCCCCCTTTTTTACACGGCAATGCAATGATTGAACTTTTTATGCACAATGGTTGCAGTGACTGAACTTGGGTTTTTCTTCTCCTATAACAATCAATATCCTGAAAGTCGAGATAGGGCCGGAAATCCAACATTATCCCAATTTCCTAATTTTGCTTTTGTGTCGAGCACAGAAAGAACGTGAACGAAACGCATTTTTTCTCTTTAACTCCTATCCTTCTGCACTATTTTTTTTCACTAGCTCTCCCGTATTATCTATTAAGCTTATCGCATATCCCTTATCATCATCAACCTTATCTAATTCATCATCAACCTTACTCTTATCTTCTTTTAGTTTCTAATTTCCCTTACTCATCCTTCCATCTTTCTTCCTTCCTTCTTTCTCCACCTCACCTTCCAACAGAAGAGCATGAAATTGCAATCACTTCACCCTGCCCTTTAACGCCCCCTCCCCCCTCCCCCTCTCCGTCCCTCTATTGCACGATCGCAACTTCCGCCGATGGTCGAAGCTCACTGTACTATCAATTGCGTTACTACATTGCTTGTGGGGCACTGCCAGTGGTAGTTGTTCCACTGCATTTATTGATTAAATACCAGGCTCTAGGGTGCAAGGAGTTTACTGACGCTATACTTCTAGACCAGTATGAGATGCTGCGTATAAGTGCACAGACAGATTAGAGAAAGAGGTGGAGAAAGAGAGAGAGGAAGAGAAAGTCTCGCTTCCCTCCCTTCCCTTCCTTGCCCAACCCGACACTCTCAGTCCAAACAGGTGTTCACTCGTATCTGCAGAAGTGACAAAACACCGCACTCCCGCCCCTTCCCTGCCCCCGAACAGATGCCTCGGACCACGCCATCAGTGGCACTGTTTTAAGTTGCTATTTCCGGGGGTGGAGCTCAGGGGGGAGGGACAGAGGAAGAGGAGGAGAGGAGGAACGGAGAGGGTAGGAGAGCGAGCAGTCTGAAGGCGAGGTGCACTCACACATCTCTATCCCCCTCCCCTCCCCCCTCACACCATCCTATCACGCGGTCTTATTGCCTGGCTATTTTTATTATTCCTAGCCCCCCTCCTCCGCCACATCCCTCTTTCCGCCCCCCTTTTCTCCCCACATACCTCCTTCCTCCCCTTCCCCCGTCCACTCATCTCCCAATGAGGAACTTCCATTATAAACACACCATAAAAATGAACCCAACACCCCTCCCGCGCCCCCACACACCACTCAACCCTTCCCCTATCCACCCTCTCTGTCCCCATAACGTTCCTCTAACACCTGCCGTTCTCAATGTTCCCCGGGGACGAATGCCACCGCCTGTACCCTCTCCCCTCCCCCTCGCCCTTACACACATGGACATGACATTATCATGCTCTTGAGATATGGGTATGGACGGTAGACTCTTCCACTTCGTAACCAAATCAACTTCTTTCCAATCAAATTTCATTACAATCTATAATATGAACGATAATAACATCAACAACGTAAAACAAGCTTCATGGGTAACATCACAAATACCAAATGATGATAATAACAATTACAATAATAATCATAAATGAAAAAAAATGCAAAAAAAAAAAAATAATAATAATTTTCCATTCCTACAATTAGAAGCCCAATCCATCGCCAGAGCGATTCCCGGCCACCAACGAACCTCCGCCGCTGAAGAGAGTGCCAGGTGCCGGGGCCGCGCCAGGGTACCGAGCCGCGTCCGTACGTTCGTCGTCGTCGACCTCCTCCTCGTATTATCGCCTTCTATATTAACCTCCTTGTTATCAAGTTGCTAAATTACCCTCGCCTTATCGCGCCCGCAGCGTACCAGGACGCGGTTATCGCCCGAGGAACTTTTATGTGTCCTGCTCGGGCTATAAATATACACATATAACGGGTATCTATACACTGCGATATGGATAAGGGACGAACGTACGCACTCACAGTAACTCTCCCACGATTTGGTTAAATGTTTTGTTTTTGTTGTTCTTGGCTTATCTAAAACTCTCACGTAGCGAGAATAGGAAGACAGAGAATAAACAAACAAGCAAACAAACACAGTGAGAGATGTAACTGAGAAAAAGAAAAAAAATACAAGGAAAGACAAAAGAAAAAAAAAAACATTAGTAAAATATAGCAATAACCAAAATGATAAAATCTCAACTTAATAAAACAAGTGAAGAGAGAGATTCAAGCGCATAAAGTCACGTGCAATGACAGCCAATTCATCATCGAAATCCCATGAGAAAAATAGCTCCTCTGCCTACTCTTTCTCCCTTTTCATAACATTCCGACAATTTTCTTTCTCAATTCTCGTCTTCATCCTCTTCCACATAATATTTTTCTTCTTATTCAGTTTTTTTCTTTCTCTCGGATGACTTTTCTTTCTCTTCCTCCTCCTCCTCCTCAATCCTCTCATTTCGTCTTTATCTTACCTTCGATTACATTTGCCCTCAAACTCTTTGTATTTCTTCCACTGCGTTTTTTCTCCTCATAAAATAGTTAAATCCCAACTCCCGGCATCTTTATTTCCCTTTTATCTTCTTCTACATGTAAACACCAACTCTGATTTTTTTTATCGTCCTCTCTGCTGTCTACCTTTATTCTCAACCTCCCGGCATTTCCCTTTCATCGAAGTTATTCATTTCCTTTTCGCCTTGTCTTTTTTCTATTATTCTTCCTCCCCCTCAGTCACTGATTTTGTTTCCTGAGCTAATAATACACCAGGAAATCTTAGGCGGGAAGGAGGGGGAGAGGGAGGGGGAGAGGCAATGGAAGAAGGACTTACGGACGGAGGGAAGAGGAGGGTGGAATGGTGGGGCGAGGTGATCAATAATTCTCCTCGTACAGCGGAAATCACACTATATCTTTGTAGGATATATGAGGAAAAAAACACAGACACAGACGACAAACTGACAGAGACAGATACAGGCACAGACACACACATACTCAGACAGACACACAGACACACACACACACACACACACACACACACACACACACACACACACACACATATATATATATATATATATATATATAATATATATATATATATACATATATATATGCGTATATATAAGTACATAAATACATATACATATATATAATATATACACATTTAAACATACACACGAGCACGCACACACACACACACACACACACACACACACATATATATATATATATATATATATATATATATATATATATATATATATATATATATATATATAACATACATGTGTGTCTGTCTATATCTACATATACAAAAAATGCAAGAAGATCCATCATAAAAAAATATAATTATCTTCAACCTTCCTGCTTCGCCACACGACCGCAGAAACCACAATAACCACTCCATTCTGGCCCGTCCCCCCTCATCCCAGCTAACGACTAGTGGGGAAGGGGTCAGAGGTGGAGAGGAGAGATCGACAAGTCATATACTTATAATAGCTGAGTATATTTATCATTAGGGAAAAAATGTCTTCCATGGTTACAAGAAGCACCCACTGTGATTACTGAAATATGATTCGAGATAGTTTAAAGTCACTTACTTTTATTTCACATTCGTCTTTTGACTTCACGCGCGCGCACGCACACACACACACACACACTTACGCCGCCATAAAACCCTCGCGCCAGAAATAGACGAGGTGAGGAAACACCAAGATAAAAAGGGTGTTTGCGCTTCTCGAGAACCAGAAATGCAAGACCGGAAAGACAGGTTCCAGAAAATGCTGTTTCTTCGCGACGTGAGAAACAAAAGCCGGATGTAAGTCCGAGGAAATTGAGGGGGATGGGGGGGGGGGAGGAAATTAATAAATAGTAAGGTAAACAATGCAAGGTACGTTGAGTACGGGAATACCTAAATGTGTACTATTTATAAATGGATGTCTATGTTTATATGCACGTGCGTGTGTGTGCTAATACGACTGTTTCTCTGTATGTACTCATGTAATGCATGTATATATATATATCAAGGTATATATGCGAGATGTTAATACAAACGCCTTCATCTATGTGGGTCTGGGCGCAGTGTGTGTGCGTGCGG
>NW_020870425.1:266566-269066 GCF_003789085.1 Penaeus vannamei | reverse complement strand
GGGAGGAAACTGCAGGAGATAAACATGTTATGTTTTCCTGGAATGCCAACAGAGTATCCTTGCCAAACACAGCCCTTAAACGCCCACATAAGAGCGAGGTTGCAAGAATCGCACGAGAAACAGGCGTCGAAAAAGATAAGCTGGCAACTCCCTTTTTATCGTCTCCTTGGATGACAATAATATCAAACATTATTAAAAGTAATAGCATAAAAAGTAAGAGATAATAAAGATAGAAAACGCACGAAAGGTCAAACAGGAATGAGACAACATGCGCTCCAAAGGAAGGGTGTGGCAACGGCCTCTATCCCCCCCTCCCCCTCCCCCCCTTTCATGACGCACATGGGAGGATGAAGGATGCGAGGAAAATAGTCTCAGAACCTGTTATTATCACCGCATTACGTGCATCCTTCCTTCTCTCCTCTCGGCCATAACATTCCGAACTAAATTGGGGCAATCAACTTTACTAAATTATACTCTTATAGAATAGCTGATTTTTCTCTTTCTTTACTTCCTTTATTATTCTATAACGTCCACCCTTTCAGTGTGTGTGTGTGTGTGTGTGTGTGTGTGTGTGTGTGTGTGTGTGTGTGTGTGTGTGTGTGTGTGTGTGTGTGTGTGTGTGTGTGTGTGTGACCAGTACGCATGCGTGTGAAAATAAGTGAGGAAAGAAGAACAAATCTTCCACGATATATCATACGCTTTCCCTTTAATAGCACACCTCATAAGGCGCAGAGTCGAAGGGGCGGCCCAGCCCTAAATCCCCCATGTGACAACACGGACCTTTTCCACTCGGGGCACACGGACGTCGTATCGTGAACGCCCGTTTTCCCTCAAAATATTTACCCTCTGCTGTGCTCATCTTCATGAACACAATCCTCTTGAAATCAAAGAGTAAACTGAACGAAAATCTTAACTTAATCCTTGATAAAGAGGAAGAAGGGAATGAAAACAAGGAAAGAGTATAAAAGAGGAATAAGAAACTTGAAGAAAAACCTAAGAAAACGACAATGATTAAGAAAAGAGGATCCCAGGGAACCAGCATTAGCCAACCGTCCGTCCTCCGTTCCCAAACAGCCCACAAGCCTCAGGGGGCGAACGACGGAAGAAGAGAAACAAGAAAACACAAGAGCAACGAGGCGATAATTGCCGTTCTGGGGTGACACCTGGGATAACCCCCCCCCTATCCCCCTCCCGCCACCACCGCAGCCAGCAATTACGCTCTTATGCAACCGCTCTTCCCCCTTTTGCTTGTTGCACATCTTTCCTTTTCGCGGCCGCTTTTTTTTTATCTATTTATTTTTTTTTTTTTTGCTTTCATTTTATCACAATCATCTTGTGAACTAAATTCCCGTTCCCGAGCAATCGAAGCCACGAAATGTACCAACAATAACAAACCTTCGAATATGCAAAATATAACAATAATAATCATAAAAAAATACTCCAAATTACAAACGTCATCCAACCCTCCCTAAGAATCAAGCACGAATTCAAGCAAACAAGGTAGAACTCGGGTAAGCATCCAAGCAGACACACAAGCACGGCATCAGAGACACCCAGCAAGCAGCGCAAGCAGGAAGAGTGACGAGCAAGCGAAAGACCGTAAGGGATATGAACACTCAGTGTAATGAGGTGCTTGCAGTGGGAGAAAAAAACATATAACAAACAATGAATTATACAAATTATATTATATATTATATATATATATTATATATATATATATATATATATATATATATATATATATATATATATATATCACCGCTACTGTGCGCGTGTGTGTGTGTGGGGGGGGCATTCAAGTATAAGTGTATGCACATGAGTGACAACAGGAGAGAGAGGAAGAGAAGGGCAAGCAGGAGCCACAAGGATGTACATTATCACAGAACCTCTAGAGTCTAGCAGGTGCGTGCAGGCGCGAACTAGGGATGTCATACCCCCCCCCCCATCTATGCCTACTGTCATAGGTCATATGTTAGTCATTCCCTCAAGCAGCAATGGTGAGGAGGATTAAATGTCAGAAATACATTTCCTGAAAAGCAAGGAGAGGGAAAGAGAGACATGATTTTAATGATGACACATCATATGCCATACGAAGCAGCATTTTCTTTTTTGCAAGAAACCCACGCGGGCAGGGAGAGTGGAGAGAGGGGCGTGTCCGATCTACCCACAGTACCAAGCGCCGGTTAACCAAGACAAAACTGCGGTTCATTTAACGCTCAGCAGCCTAGCCCGAAACTACCGCACCTTCGCTGTCCGTAAGGGCCGTATCTCTAGTGTGCAACGGGTGAATGTAGACCGTACCGCCTAATGATCGCAGAGTGCGGTGGTTTGTAGCAGCTTTCATCTACTGGAAAGACTCCGAGGCTGTGATTACCCGACGGAAGAATAATAGATAATAATTTGTGTGTATGTGTATCTGTCCGTAAAACCTGACCACATTGTAAACACGCACATACACGCACGCTTGATGTGAGCATAACTGGAAACGCAATTGTTTTTC
>NW_020870425.1:259066-261566 GCF_003789085.1 Penaeus vannamei | reverse complement strand
CAGGCAACCAAACCACGTATGAATGTATGAATGCCAGGGACTATGCACGATCCGCAAGTACAAAAGCCTTGCACTGGAACTTGCTTCTGGACGCTCAAAATGCATACGTTTACTATTCTTCGGGATGTGTAAGTGTGCATGACGGGGAGAGAGAATGGGAGAGGGAGGAGGCTGGACGAAAGAAGGAAGGAGAAAGAGGGAGAAGACTCCCTGAATGAGATGGAACGAAAGCGTAAAATGAGGAGAGAAGGAAAAGAGAGACAGAGCGAGTTCCTCCGGCATATACAGGATGACGGGACAGAACGGCGTCCTCGATGACTCCCCGACTGAAGGATCGCGGCCCTCCCTACGGCCTCTTCGCTGAGCCTCTACCCATCACCTCGCTCACACTCAAACACGACGCCAATTACTAGAATTTTCCCATCTATCCTTCGCTTTACCGATCTTGCGAATGTGTTACGTTCTAAGGAGGGGCGTGCCTAGACCCACTCCTTTTCTGGGCATGATTTCCGTACCTAGCCGTGCGGATGATACGCTTCTATAATGCTCTGAGGTACCTTCCCTTCGGATTCCGTTGAGGATATGCCTGGAACGAGTTCTGCGGTTGGATAAGAACAAGGGGCACCTGTACTTGTCTATATAGCGTATGCCCAAGATGTTCCCAAAGTCGCCGACACGCCACGCTCCCATCACATGATTACGTAAGCTAACCTTGGGGGACATTCGGGCACGGCTCCCCGACTTGGCTGACCCTCGCTCTTTCGCACGCACGCATCCTACAGAGTTCTTTCGCTCTGTTTATCTCTCTCTTTTCCTCTTCCCTCTCCCCCGGTCCATTGCCTATCTTTCTGCCTTTCGACCTTCTTCCCTCTATTTAATTCATTCTCTTGCCATCTCTTTTCTTCTCTCCGTCTCCCTCTTTCTTTTACATCCTTCTAATTCTGACGTACCCTTCTTCCCAATCCTCTTTTTCTTCATTTCTTCTCTCCCTCCTCCCTCCTTCACTACCCTTTCCACCCTCACTCCATTCCAGCAAAACATAAAACTGTATTTCATCACACAAACGGCGCACAGATAACACGTCATACTTATGAATTTCCATTCTATATCCTTTTAATTGATTGCTCAGTCTACTCTACAGCGAGCCAAAGCTGACTAATGGTAATAGTGATGGAAAGGCACCTGGTACTGATACCAATGGCGGTGTTAATGGTGACAACAGTAGCGCAGTATAGGTGAACAGGTGGCATCAAGATAGGAGAAAATAACCATATATGGTAGGGGTAAAATTACCGGAATTGACGCATACACCAGAATGCATCTACAAACACACATACACACCATACATATAAGAAAATAGATTTAGATACGGATCAGACTGATGTACAGTGACAGATCTAGAAAGAGATACAAAGCGTAATACAATACAAAGTAATAAAATACAATAAAATAATAAAAAACAAAGCAACAAGACGCAAAAGTCTCTCCCCAATAACCGTCAGGGAAGAATCCTGCAGGAGACACGTTTCTTTATATCGTTTCTCATCTTCAGGATATGAATGCGAATTGCGTCTCCGAATCGAATCATATTAAAGGCTCGATAAATCTTCTCTTCTCCTCCGCTTTATCAAACTTTTGCCATCTATGCTCTTTCTCTTCTCTAACTCTTTCTCCGTGCTTTTGTGTCTTTTTTCTCACTTCTCCTTCTCACTCTTTTATTTCTTATTACTATTTACTTTCATTCCTTTCCTCTCCTTTGCCACACTTACATATAACATTTTATTCCTTCTCTTCTATTCTTAAAATGTTCATTTTTCTTATCTCTTATGATCTTCAATTATCTTTTTTCCCTATCTACCTATTCCCTTTTTCCAGATTTTACTTTTCATTTCTTTCATTCCTCCGCTCTCTTCTTTACCTAATCGTGTGTATGTGTCTAGTTGTGAGTGACCTTTTACCGTTGCCAAGCTCACTCTGCCGGAGGTCACATACCAAACCAACACCCTGACGACACTCGTTTCATTTCACCTTTGTGCGTTAACGGTGCGGACTTTTTTTTGACTTTGACACGTTTATTGAGACAAAAGTAAGATTACATCTCAAAAGGATGAGGTAACTTAGGTTATCCTCACCCTTAGTTAATAAGTCCGGAAGAGAGAGAGGGAGTGAGGGGTGGGAGGAGGGAGAGAGGGAGAGAGGGAGAGAGGGAGGGAGAGGAGAGGGAGAGGGAGAGAGAGAGGGAGAGGGAGAGAGAGAGAGAGAGAGAGAGAGAGGAGAGAGAGAGAGAGGAGAGAGAGAGAGAGAGAGAGAGAGAGAGAGAGAGAGAGAGAGAGAGAGAGGAGGGAGGATGGGGGGGGGGGAACACACACACACAGACATAGATAGAGAGAGCTAAATATTAAAGATAGAGAGAGAATCAGTGTTTGAAAAGAGTTCGGCCAAAGCAATAAATCAGCTCAGCGTGCAAACAACCGAGTTGAATGGCGAATGCCCAGGGTGC
>NW_020870425.1:238104-251466 GCF_003789085.1 Penaeus vannamei | reverse complement strand
GCAATTCGGGTTGCACGCGTGGAGAATGAGTCGAGTATGACAGCCGGGCTGAGCGCGCGCAGGAGTGTGTGGGAAGTGTGGCAGTAGGTGCGCTTAGGGCTGTATGATCGAGATATCAAGAGCGTGTGGTGTCTTTTATTATCGTAGACGCTATGAGAGATGGATGAGTGGTGGAAAGTGCAAGGATGTCTGGATGTATACAAGGGAGTCGACGAGAAATACAATGGTGGCGGAGGGTGAGTGTATGAAGATAATAGTCGCCGTGAGGTACATACTCTCGCACGAAAGCGTGCGTTAAATGGGCGGACGTGAGGGTGCCTCGCCTAGAGTATAAGAGAGGTAGGAGAGATATCGCGTGACCGTGTGGAGTAGAATGATCCATAATCATTGGCGATTATGCGGGAGTAGGAAGAATGTCGGCATTCTGAGGTGCAGTTGGGATGAGAGGAGCGTTCTCTCTATGCAGCTTACTTCACTCCTTAGATACGTGAAGAGGGTTAGATGGTCAGCTATATCTATTTATAAGGAAATGGGAAATAAAAGGGCTTTTTAGGGGAAAATGGGATGCTACCACTCTTCGGAGGGGTAGAGATGCTTCTCGCACATGGTCACACGGGGCCGGACAAGGACCACACCACAGGATCGTCATCAAAGATCATCCGCGCAGCTAAGCAAACAAAAACAGCGATCAACTTCGACATTACGGGCTCTCGGCGTTGGTGCCTTTCGCTATGAGCCGTTGCTATCAACCAGGACAGGCCTACCGCCCCTGCCGTCCACAGCTATCTTCAATGTAATCCCACGTAAATGAGCTCTTGGTTTCTATACCCAATCGCAACGGCTCGACCTAGTTTGCTTGTAAGGGACGGAACGAATAACGCAACAGACGAGAAACCAACAGAATCATTTGTGCCCGCCTTTCCACTTGGCACACTTTCAATGATGCCGCACGAATCGAGAAAGCCTTTATAAATCGGGGTCCGATTTTGCCTTTTGTCGCTAGAGCGCAGTCTACGATACTTACAAGACTTTGGCTACACACCGCCATCAATCCAACCTCTGTACTCTATTTTTCTTCACAGATGTCTCAGCAATGTAGCACAGAAGCGCGAGAGAGGATAAAATGGGCAGAAAAAAGCGAGGGCGAGGATCTCGAAGAGAGTCGGAGCCGAGGAGAGGCCAGGTCAAAGAGAAAAATGCGGGTCGATTATAGAAAGAGCACTACCAATAACAGGGAGGCGTGCACGAATAAACACGCGTGAGACAACCTAGGAACCACAAAGGAAGTCAAGAGGCAGCCACGTGCGCTAGGCTTCCCGCCCACCACCTCTATCCCAGGTCTTCGCACGAGTTCTCGGCATACCAAGACATGACGTCCTCGCGTCTAAGCGAGCCAGCAGAGCGGCGAGGCTCGCACATCGATTCGCGGATGTTTAACCCAGCACAGAGCAGAGTGAGGCAGGTTGAGCCCTACTCTCCAGCCTCATCACTACCGTACTCTCGTCTCTCACTACGCTGCGCCGTCACGCTATCCCACCTCAACCCGCAGCCTGTGTCTCTACTCACTCTCCTCTCTCTCTTCGCTGTCTCCCCCACCCGACGGGTCAGACGAACGGACCAGCCAGCCTTCCCACGGATTGCAAAATACCGAGATAGAGACCGCCTTGGTGGAGACGGTGAAAGGAGATTAAAATGAGTGAGCAGACGTACCATTCCCTCAGACGACGATACATCCACTAACTTCCCAATTCACCGATTACATTCTCTTAAATACAATAGTCAGCTATCTTGATTATTGCTTCCCAACACCACTACTACACTAACAGCTAACACACACGTTCAAGTGACTTACTGATACCTGGGCATGTGAACACTGGCAAGAACAACTATTTAGTTTTTAGGAGTGAAACCTTGAGTTTGAAGTCTTAGTAGGAAGGATACTATGGAACAGTATCAGCGGGACGCGGGGCAGAGTTATAATTCTCGTCACACATTATTGCACAAAAATGGAACTTCTATCGCACTTGAAAGGACTACATTATCTCTCGGTAGCCACAGCAATCGGTCAGCAGGCGTCGCAAGGGAAGGGTATTATCTTCGAACTTCCCTCTAGACTGTGGTCCGTGCCGGGAAACGAAAAAGTCCATTGACGCGCACATACAATAGGATTGCGGATTTATTCGGAGAATCTCTCTGAGTAAGCTCGCTTACAGCTCAAGTTCACTTTTGGCCATGCGTTACTTGAATTGAGCTTGAATTCAGAGATATCTGTGATCTGGAGATTATCAGGTTTAACGCACGCAATTGAAGTTGGTTCACGATGACGAATAGCTACATAGCTACTAAACAATGCAGTAATCAACTGTTCTATTTTCACTTCAGATCTAGTAGAGAGCAATATTTTATATTGTATTGGGCAAAATATAACTCGTATAAGGAAGTCATGTAACATGTTGTACGTGCATAGTAGGTATCAATCAATAGGTATGTATAACTTTAAATATATATCCTGTCATGTAAATACTGTTGAATGTTATTAATATACTGCGACTTATATATAGAGATAATTAATTTATTAGCATATTGAGTATATATGTATATATCGGTATTATTATACTCTAATATTATAGATGTGTATTTTACGGCACGTATTACATTATCACGTAGTAGAGTGGATTAAGGTCGCCATAATATATTATATAAGCTAATGATGGAGCCTTAGTTTCTCATTCCGGTTCTTGAAACGAGGGCGAACGACTAGTAGAAGGAATTAAGGTAACCTATCGCCCACCCTGCCTTTTTATGCGAAGGTAGGAATATAAAGAAAAAATAAAAATGATAATAAAAATCATGTGTTATACCGGACTTCTCACAAACGTTCCAGAAATTCCCTATTATTAGTGTTTTATTTTACGCGTACTGTTCGTATTTATATATCTCCGGCAGAGACGGCACCATACACTTACTTCGTATTATATAGGTAATGCTCAGGCTCGGCCAGACACTTTATTATTATAATATATATAAAGTATTTTATATTATATGAGTATACTCATCAAGAGGATATGAGGCACAACAGAAAAGCCTCATTAATACATAATATATAATACTAGATATGAAACAAAGCCCACGAGAGTGTCCTTATGACTAAGTTATAGATAAAAATTAGTATATAGGGCTCTTCGAGAAACATATACTATAGTTACTTAAATTGAGTGAGAAATGAGTATAGTGATAGATACGGTATTTTAAAACATCAATTAAAATAGTAAATTCGAGTTCTACTTTGTATGATTATAGGCTTTTAAAATAAGTTGGCACGAGCAAATATTAGATACAAGGATATAGTTTATTTATTCACATTATATGGAGGAAAGTTAAGATTTATGTATTTTATCTTGGCTGATTTCATGTTTGTCTAAGATAAGTTTCGATTTGCAGTTATCTTAGACTCCGGCAAACTTTAGTCGTTTGGGCAAATTAGCTAAGACAAAAAAAGAGCTTATATATTAAACAGATTGAATCGAAGATCTAAGAGAAAGGCTTTACCTTGGTAGGAAAAAGGCTAAAGTTGAAATGGATAAACGATTTTTAGAAAAATTAGGCCACAGACTTTTTAATAAAATCATAATACAGACAGAACAGAGGTAAATAGTGGGATAAGATCAAGGTAGGAAAATAACTTTATATGAAATAAGAAAGGGAAATTTAGTAGGAGAGAGAGGTTAAGGAGAGAGAGAGAGAGAGAGAGATAGAGAGAGAGAGAGAGAAGAAGAGATGAGTTAGAGAGAGATTAGAGAGAGAGAGAGAGAGTAGAGAGAGATGGGATGGATGATTTTGGTATGGTACTAGAAGGTTAATCAGTTTACATTTTTAGAGTGGATCGATAAAGTCAGATCAATATTATAGATATCACTTCATTTGTGTGATGCGTGTGAAGTAGCGCGGTGTGAGTTGTTAGGTGTAGATTGTAGTGTTGAGCAGTGAGTAGGAGTCAGAGAAGATTATAGAAAGAAAGATTGAAGAGAAGAAGAGATTAAGAAGATATAGATAGTATATAGATTGATAGTAAGAGAGAGAGAAGATTTATATAGATATTAATGAATATAGGGGATATAGGGTATAGAAGCAGAGAGAGAGTAAGAGAGAATGATAAAAGAATTAGTGAATAGAGAAAATATATAGCATTTCGATGCCAAGGTTAACGTTTGATGTTATAGTAATGCAGACACATCAGAATCGCGTTATAATACTGACAAAGATGACAAGGAAAATCTACATTTTTCCGAAGACCTCTATGAAAAGTATTCGAGATCTCTTAACAGTATAATCATTAGTAGTATATATATTATATATATACTTGCTGAATGTTATCGAATGTATTCACAGATAAATATGAGTGAATACCATTATGATAATCACTCTATAAACATAGTGATCTCATATCTTTGGTAACTTGTACGATATTTCATTTCTAGTACGATTACTATTATAACGCATCGTAGGTTAACTTATTATATTCACGCTACTCACCTTGTCTCATCTTTTCTTCGATATATTTATATTAGTCATTTACAAATTTTATAAGAAAACATTAAAGGAAAACAATGAAAAGTGAATAACCATATTTCCCACAAGCGAATGGGTCAGAATAACACACTGCTTACTTATACCCTATGATCTTGTTGACGGAATTATTCGGCGATGAAACAGGTTTCCATGTAGTTTTGTTGTTTCGTTAGTTGAGTCTATTGTATATAAATTCTTATTAATTTGAATGTTATTACATTTCCAAATAGTACTAGCACTTTATAAACTCAATATACTTAGTATAGTATAATATATATATGTACATACATAGAAATATCACTTTACATCCATCTTATTTCTATTATATACTATCTGCTCATATTTATATCTGGACTATTTACTAATTATATAATAATATATTGTTATAATATATAATATATACTATAAATAGATTGATGAGTGCTAAGTAGTATATGTTTCTTGTATTCATGTGTGTGTTTTGACGTTTGTATGGTATTGTCACATATTACTTTATCATATATTACTATATATTTAATATTTATATGCTGTATATTTATTAAGCATACATATTATTATTACTTATATTATACATAATCTATTATATATAAACTATATAGTAACTATAATTTACCAAGAACACACACACACAACCAACATCAACTATCACACTCGATCAACACCACATCGATATACTATATATATACTATTATATAGTATTATGATATAGTATATAACACATACACACATCAATACACAACATATATATATATATCAGGTTATTAAGTTGATTTAACTAAGAAATACTATATATATAATATATATATATTATATTAAATATTATATATTATTATATTAATTATATATATATATAATATATATTATATATATACACACACATACACGATATACACATAATATGCCATACATATGCACATATACACATCACCAACTAATTAGATTATATTAAAAATATTAATATATACGATATATTTAATTTATAATTATATATATATATATATTATAGTATATATATGGTATATATATATATATTGTATATATTATATATATATTATTATATATATTATATATATATATATATATATTATATATAATATATGTATAATATGGTTATATATTTTGAGTATATGTATGACAAATATGATATCATACATATATATATGACTATATATATTTAATTATATTAATATATATAATATATTATTAATATTATATTAATATAATTAAATATATTATATTGTATTATATTTATTAAATATTAATTATTATATATAATGTCAATATTGACATTATTGTGTGTTTGGTGCGATGGGTTATTGAGGTGGGTGTGAGTATTGGATGTGTTATATATATATAATAATAAATATTAACATATCATTTTTTATAATGTATATATGTAATATAAATAATATTATATTTTAAATATATATTAATATATATATATAAATTATCAGTTCAATATTATATATATATTATATAATTATTATTAACATATTATATCATATATATATATATATTATAATTAATATAACATATATATAATTAATATATATACAATAATATATATATATATATTATTTATACATATATATATTATATATTATATAATATTAATTACTATATATATTATATACATACATATCACATATATATATATATACACACGCTGTCAGATCGATAGCTGTGCCTCGCATCAGACACATCAGCGCTCAGATGATAATTAATATGTGTGTGTTTTGAGTGTGGGATGTTGATGTAGTGTGTGTGTGTATGTTAATGTGTGTGGTATGTGTGTGTGTGTGTGTGTATATATTAAGTTTGGTAATGTGATGGGTTATTTTATATATTATTATACATATAATATTCTTTAATTATAATATTATAGTATTTTAATATATATGTTAAATTTATTATTATTACATATATATTATATAATATATATTATAATTAAATATATTAATTATATATACATATATTTATGGTGTATTGTTAATTAATATATTAATATATATGATTTTGTGTTTGGTATGTGTGTGTGGTGTGTGTGTGTTTGTGTGGTTGTGTGTGTGTTTGAGTAGTGTGTATTGTAAATATATATTAGCATCCTATATGTTAATCTATCTAACTATTATATTATATTATATCTGTATATTACAATATTTGTATATATATACTAATATAACAACACACAACACACACACACTAACTACTCAATACACCTAACACACACACAACAATCACAAACACATCATAACACAACACACCACGCACGGCCACGCACGCACACACACAACACACACACACAAAACGCTCAACCCACACAGGTATGTAATATTATATTTGTGTATGTGTGTGTCGTGCTAGTTAACACTTATCAAACACACATATATATCATAGTATAATTTATATATTATATCATAAATAAATTAGGCATTCATTATTAAGTAATTTCATATCACGTTATACTCATGTAATCGACAAAGAGTATATATTTACCTATATCATTAATAAAGAACATCTTTCAATTTGCAAGAAAACAAGTCCATCAATCGGCTTGACTCGAGTAGTGAACAGTCAAAGTAAAAACTATTTTAAAAATTATCACCCTTCTTTATGATAAGTATACTTATTAATTATTAAAATTCAGCCTATTTGCAACATTATCACATTATCTAATACAAAACTAGTGTATAACTGATAGAATCACAATCTAGTATGTAAAGTGAGCACTTAGGAAGATATAAGTATTATCAATAATTTATGTCATATAGTACTCTTATTCCGCTCTTAATGAACGTATTATATTTTTGCTTTTCGGACAGAGTTTTTTCTTGAAGAGAATAGTTAATTGAGTATGAAAGTAAAATAAGTTCAATAGAAAATATGTGCCGAATCGTATTGTTGATTTCTCCTCAGTTCATGTTAGAACAAGTGCAAAACATATATACTCAGGCTTTACACAGGCTATAGCTACCACATGAAGTTTGTATATATAAATAGGCTAAGATACAGGTCATATATTATAAGAAAATCTTTTTCGTCTTACAGTTAAATAAAATAAAAAAAAAAAATAAAAATAAAAAAAAAAAAAAAAATAAAAAAAAAAAAAATAAAAAAATAAAATACAATATAATAAAAAAAAATAAAACAACCAAAAACACAATTATATACAAACCCAGCTCGAGTAATCAATAATTACGAGAACGTGAGAGGAAACATCCAATATTACAAGGCGTTATTAATTTTAATAACACGTTCAAAACACACAACACCACCACACGGAGGCAAAACGACCCTAACAGCTGCTCCTCCGCCTGTACAATCCCTCCCTTAGAGGCTGTTTGAGCAAACACACGAACACAGCAACCAGCTACAACACAGCAACCGTATCGATTTACCACATCGTAACACACGCGCAAAGTACCACGAGCTCACCGCACCCAACACATTCGGACAGGCCTTACGACGTTCCTATCGGCTATAACTGCATCACTTTTCCCTCGCTCATTCGCCGGTGTACATTGGGGAATTGGTTACGAAGCGCCGTTCTGGTGGCAGCGGCGCACCTCTGGCTATCGAGAAATGGACTCGCCTCCTGTGTTACCCGAGAATTGACTATGCTTTCCCTGGATATTCATTCTCGATCCATTTGGCCTCGATGCGACAGGGTACTATTTTACAAAATGGAAATTCGTTTCATCACAGATATATTCCATGCACATACACTATATATTATATACACATAACACTTATTGAACTATATTCATACTTATATACACGTAATGCTTTAATTAATAAATAATCATTATATAGTTATGCTAGTGATATGGATATATACCGATAGTAAGTTGTCTATATCTTTATGTGTTGTGTGATGTGTAGTGTATGTGTGTATTTATAGTGTTGTAGTGTAGTGTATGGTGTGTTAGTTTGATTGATATGTAGTATAGTGTGTTGTGTTAGTTGTAATGAATATATAAATATTACTAATTACATATTATATTATCTATTATATAATATATATAACACTTAATACTTAACATACATATATATGTATACACTATCGTATCAGACTGATATACATACACATATATAAATAACACACAATCATAGATATTACGTTTATGTACTAACACATACTAGTATATACTAGTCACCTCACATATCGACTATAACACAAATCAATATATAATATTAATTAATAATTAATACTATATTAATATTTATATATATAATATCTATATATATAAAATATATATATATATATATAAACATACATCATAATATATGTATTTATGTATGTATGTGTAATGTAGTATATATTATATATATTTATAATATATATATATATATACTCAAATATGTATTATGTATGTATGTATATATATACACCCCATATATTTATATATATATTAATATATATATATATATATGCATTGTATAATGTATATATATACAATTATATATATATATATATATATTATGTGTGTGTTGTGGTGTGTGTGTGTGTGTGTGTGTGGTGTGTGTGTGGTGTGTGGTGTGTGTGTATATATATATTATATATATATAAAGGTAATATATTATGTGTATAATGTGTGTATTTTGAAAAATAGAAATAATATTATTATTTCTGTATAAAATAGAGTATATATAATGTATATAATTTATGAGAATATATAAACGTATATATTAATTATTACTCCGTAGACTACGTATTAATATTATATAGTACAATAGATTAATATACATGTATATATATTAACATTATAAATGTATTCATTACTATATTAGTAGTATTAATTATACATTATAATATAATAGATTATAAAATAAAATTATATATATAATATAATATATATATATATGATATCACACTCACACACACACAAATCACAAACACTATATACACACTACTATCACACACATCACCATACACACACATATTATATTATATATATTATATATTAATATAAATATAATATTAATTATATAATATATATAATATATATATATAATAATTATATTATAATTAATATATATAATTATATATATATATATTATATATATATATACATAATATAATGCTAGTTGTTAAACTCAACTTATACAATACATATATCATTGTACTTATCTAAATCTTAGTATATAAAAACTAATAATAAACACAATCACACTATTCACATGATAATTATAACTTATGAATAATGCTGAATAATAATAATTAGTAAGGAAAATACAATTTTAATTATGAGTATATTAACAGTAGACAAAATGTTCTTAAGGGCAACGCCACAGGACGCACAAGAACCGATTGATAAATCTTAATAGGTCATTTTGACGTATAATTTATATGACCAATATTAGTAGTGTATATATTCCGATTAAGAACTATGGAGCGACTATACATGTAGTACACTTATTATGTGAAGACACTGTAATATATTTACGCTATATATATACATTTTTAATACATACTATCTTTAAGTGAAGCTTCATTTATCTTAGGATGAACAATGCACTTTTATTAGTATCAATGGCCAAGCACATATCCTAGTCTGATAGCTAATACAGATAAAGATTATGTAGTGTAAGACTTGCATCCTCGTTCATTAATGCATATATATGTTCAACCTTCATATGGGATGATGGTGTAGGATATATGTATGGTTAATGGTGTAATCTGCTATCTGTTCGACATTATACAATTGTGCGATTAAAATCATCATCACTACCATTCTATGCATTATTATATTATTAGCATTTATTTTGCTTTGGTTTCTTAAAGGTAGTTTTTATACAAAACGTACTCACAATCGAGCGCAATCATAACACTCACTACACCTTCTACTTAACACAATGACTACTCAACATATAAGTTTTAATATTATTACCATTAATAATTAATATTAATATATAATATAATATATTAATATATTCATATATATATATATATTAATAATATATATATATATTTATATATTAATTTGTTGTAGTACCTGTGAGTGTTAATATATATATACATATATATATATATAGATACTAGATTATAAATAGTACATATTTAAAATGTATATATATATATTATAATATGTTAGTTAATGTTATATATTTTATGATGTAACTATGTATTATATATGTATGTAATATTGATACTATATACATATATATATATCACATATTATACATATATAATAGTATTATTACATGGTGTAATTTACATTTTATTCTGTCATTGTTAATAATACTTCCTTCAGTTTCATGTCACTAATTATATAAGCAACAATGACTTTTAGGATCTCGATGAAGTAACCAGTCTCTATCATATTAAAACTTATCACAGTTACTTGTAAATGTATTACTAATATTACGTTGCACAACAAATGGACTTCGGGCAATGTCGCTTTCGAAAGTATCAGTATCAATAACACATTACAAATTTATTTGGTGTATTATAATAATAACACATCGTAATAATGATTACTGATCACATAAGAAGCAATAGATAAGTATTTTACTGTATATAATGTATTTTACACAGTATGATGATAACAATTTACAGGTTATATAATTCATCGGCTAAAATAACGGTTCCCAAGCCATTATAAATCAGGCAAACACTAGTGTTTTTACTTACTGAATCCATTGAGGTTACATATATATAGAATCAATTCAGTTTCAGAAAAATGATATGTATAGTAATCTTTTAACATGCTTATTCAAATACAGAACATCATTCACAAGCAGGTCAATGCATTAGCAAAACTTAAAGTGCATCCAAGATACCACTGAAAAGAAAGTAGAAGATATCCCTGACTTTTATTTTTTTATTATTAACTTTTAAGGTAATCCACCTTGTGATTTAAGAAATCTATCAGATGGAATATATCAAATATATACGGTACCCACTTTTGAGGTCCTTACCGCGAAACTCACCCAGTGGCTCACGTCCACGCGGTTCAGAACCTACCGAGGGCTATAATAAACACAAAGTACTGTTCTATCAAGAACAGTTACCTTAGGAACGATAAATAATCAAAAGTCCTACTGCGATTCTTAGAGAAGAGTGAGAAAATTATGGCTAAAGATATAAATAAAGAAGACGGTAGCACGTATAATTAGACCTAAAAGAGGTACATATGAAACAATCTACACATAGCACAAAGAACATGAGGCCAGTTATAGTGCCAAAAGATATAAAGCAGGCGGAGCTAGCTTTAACAATTCGACTCGATCATTAGTGAGTATTACAACTAAGAAGCAACAAAACTGCGACGGTAATAATATAAAGTGAGAAAGTGTGTGGGAATAGAAGCGAATTTTAAAATATCCATTTTTTTGCATATATATAATTTCTATTTATATTCTAAACATGAAAGTTAGTTTATAATCAAATTCATATTCACTATGATTTATAATAGGAGAATGTTTATTAATTATTAATTATTATCTTGTTATTATAGATTTCAAATTATACTTATTAATTAATCTCACACATTTTTTTATATATATTTTTTTTAATTTAAAGAGCAAGAATTATATATTAATAATTTTTATCTAGTGAATATTATTGTATATATTGAGTATACATATATATATAAAGCAGTACATACCATATATCAACTTTACTAAAGTATGATATTTTGGAATATATTTAATTAGATCTTTAGTATATTATTATCATATTAAAAAAACAATTTGAATGTCATTGATAAACTGAATAGTGGCAATAACTACATTTATATTAACAAATAGTAGTACAAGTTACATACATATATTACCGCACATATGAGTCAGTATTTTATATCTATTCCCATCAACATAGTAGTAGTATTAGTGCATATATAATATATATATTAATTATAATATATAATATATATATATATAATCATATATTATATATTAATATATATATAATATTAAATATATAATATATATATATAAGTGATTATATACTATTAATATATGTAATATATATGTATGTATAATTATATCAATCATATTGTATATTTTATATAGTGTATAATATATAATATAATATTATATATATATATATATATATAAATATATATATATATATATATATATATATTAATTAATTAATAATATATTTAAATAATATTATATATTAAATTTATATATATCTAATGTATAATTATACACATCACATAACACTACCAACAATACACACTACACACACACACACACAACTAACACACACACATACACACTTAGTACAGTTCACTCAATACACACACATAATCACTACACACACAATACATACACTCAACTATCTCTCATATCTTATCTATCTATCTATCTATCTATCTATCTATCTATCTATCTATATAAATATATATATATATTATATAAATATATATATAACTAAATATAAGACACATCACTAGATAACGCACAACACATCACACATACATATATATTATAATTTAATATATATATAGGTAGCGTATATGTAGTAGGTATATATCAAAAATATATACACTAACTAAACACAACACAGCACACTAACACTCAAACACACACCCAAACACACACATATATATAGTTAATATATATGTAATAATATGTATACATATACATATATCTATTAATATTAATTTTTATTCATATTATTATTTATTATAAATTAATATATTATATATATATATATCATATATATACTAATATATTATATATAGTATCAATATATATATATATAATATATATATATATATAATTAATATATATATTATATTATATTATAATATATATAATATAATGTTGTGTGAGTTAGTA
>NW_020870425.1:208104-215604 GCF_003789085.1 Penaeus vannamei | reverse complement strand
CTGGTTAAAATTATGCTCAAACTGACACTTCATACCCTGGTACAGAAAAAAAGGGGCGAGGGAGTTCAAATTGTATTCCTTCATCTTAGAACAACTAATTTAGTTAAAGAAAAAATTTAATTATTTCTTTAAAGATAATGCTTAGAAAAGTAAATAACAGGTCTAAAAATTACTATTACTATTCAAAGAGGAATACAAGGCAAACTTACATAGTATGGGTCTCTAATGATCAATTCTTTCTTGGGATCATAGGAGCCAAAGAGTTCAATCTTCGCTGTGTAGGTCTTTGGAGCTCGAGCCTTGATGTCGGAGATATTCTCATGATCCATCCCAAATATATAGTCATAGTGGTTAAAATCTTCTTTGGTTAACTGTAATGTAAGCAGAATATCATAAATATCATGAAAAATAACATTACTATGTTGTAACCAATGGCTGAATGGCAGAATGCTTAATATTGTATGCATAATAGACATTAACCAAATGTTATAGCATGGAGGTACATGTCAACTAGAGAAAAGTCCAGTCATGCCATGGCATATACATTTATGCCATCCAAAGTGTTAAAACAATTATAAATGTCATAGATCAAGAGTTCCCAACCTTATTCATTCTGTGGGCCTTAACCAATATGTAATAATAATCTCTATGCTCCAGTTCAGTGTCATTTTTTGAGATTCAGTAATTACTTTTTATGAATATTATCATGGTGTCATTAGCTATAGTACAAGAACACTTTATGGAAAGATTACAGTTTATTGATATGCAGCAAGAGATGATGTAGATAAAACTCAGTTCAGTTCAACATCATAAGTTTTATATTGCTCAATGGACTCTCCAGAAACTACCCCTTGGCCTCCAAGTTGGAGACCCCTGTCATAAATCATTATCTTATACCAATCAAAATGTACAAGAAATAAATACATTAACGCAACAAAGTTGGAATGAACATACTTTCTAACTCTTGCCTGCAAGTGAACTTTTTTTCTGTTATTGGTGTGACAATCAGGAACAGAAGTTTATGTTCCAATGTATTTTTGTACAATCCTGAGAGGGCAATAAAGCTATAAATTTATATACTTACAGATTATTAATTACATTCTATCTTGTATCTTTCACTACAGAGAAAAAAGGAAGGACTGTTCAACATTCAAAATTCCATTTTACACAATAGACAATCTACAATCACATATATAAACAAATTATGGAACCAGTATGGGGCAATGATGTCACAAAATCAAGCTTGAATACTGGTATGTTAATGATGAAGAAAGCTCAGAATAACTAAGTCTGCCCATAAGCGTGGGTAAAAAATATTTCATCTTACTTTAAGAAGGCAAGCTTGCAACTTAATATTACATATAGTGCTTCAATCAAATCTCCCGTAACTATTATGAGGATTTTGTAAGTGTTTACCCTTAGCCCAAAAGCGATGACCTATCACAAATACCAGCGCAACCATCACTTCTTGGGGCACATCAATTCAAATACGGTTCACTGTGGAAGTAAGTTTTGGTGACATCAATGTCAGGAGAATAGACGTATAGTTATTTCATATTTTTCTATTTGAATTGCCTATATAGCATATTTTACTATAAGTGTTGGGTGCAAAATGCTCCAACAGATACTTTACAATTTTTATCTATTATTCTTTTAATGGGAGCAAATAAATTGTGTGCTGACTTATCAAGTGATTTTGAAGAAAATGAAGATGACATATGATAAATCATGAACAGATTAATATTCTAAGAGTGGTAATTGTTCAGAGAACTGAAACTATTGATATATTTATTATTATATTAATAAAAGATCTTTCTCAAAGAACCTGCCCTTCTCTTGGACTGCAAGAATATAAAAGTAATACAAAATTTTATGAAAATACTGGAAAAGATTATGAAATTCTTGCCTTTTAATAACCACGGTAAGATCATACAAATTGGTATTGTCTAACTAACCTAATAATATATAACAAATTAAAATCAGATTAAAAAAATAAAATCCAGGATTGCAGGGGAAATATTGTTAATAATAATTAAGAAACCTTTTCCAATATTACATATACATTTGGTAAAATCAATAAGTGCTGAAGTGATTCTCAAGAAAATGAAGATGATTTCAACATGAGAAACAAATGATAAAATAATGACCAAATTAATATTCTAAGAGCAATAACGCTTTTCAGAACCAATGTTTTTTGGTAAATACTGTTACTGATAATTAAGAAGGCTTTTCACTTACTATATATATATTCAAGTGGTACTCCAAACCACTTGAAGAACATTACACAAAATACCACAGGAAAGTATAATACACACATGCATCCCTACCCCCATACACACACACACACAAAAAAAAAAATTGACATATCAAAGCACACAATGTCCCCACACCCACCTGCCTAGCCTTGTGGTCCATGGGTATATTGTGTCTTTTCATAACGTTGACAGCACGTCGGTCCGGGCCAAGACCTACATGCCATGACCCAATGGCACCTGAGTCAACCTCCCAGCCCTCAAGGCCTCGCTGCTTCAGGACATGGTTTAATACTGCCTCTGCTGTGGGAGAGCGGCAGATATTCCCTGTGGAAAAATTTTCAACAGTTGCGAGTTACTGAAAAATTTTCAAAAGACATTGCAGAAGTTATTCATAGGATGGCTTTGGTATGTTGTAAATTATTTGTTTGCTTTCATTGGCTTAAAATGCATGGAGAATTAATCATGGGATTTATATCATGGTAGGTGTGTCCATAATCATGAACAGTATATCATAAAACAAAAAATCCATGCTCTCTTTAACCATTAAAAGATAAAAGATCTTATTTTCTGATGCTTTGTACTAAATCAGCACTATAAACTATCGTTTCCATATACTTCAATTAGAAAAAGAGAGAGTTTTAAATTAACATATCAAAATCAACAATGACATTCAATAATTTTCTGGTATCCCATGGGTATACTGGTAAAGTGTGTCATGCCTCCTCACTAAGCATGCCTAAATATAGGATACATGTCCTTTAAGAGTCATGAAAACACAGGCTACATATTGGACATGGGCAGATCCAAGATTTTCGGAAAGGGGGGTGCACAAATGGAAGTCCAAAATCCAATGACAATTGCCGAAGTTAAGAAGTGCTTTGCAAGAGGTTTTGAGGCCACAGAGTTATTCATCATGTAAATACACATATTGGAAGCCAGAGGTCATTGGGCTACTGGAATAAAAAGGTCAGGTCAACAAGTCAGTGATTGCTGCATTAGCATAACTCTTTCGTTCAAAAGCTTTGGCTAAAAATATTGCCCCCAAAATTGGCAATGTGTGCCTACTGGCTTTGACGAAGATAGCCTCAATAAAATCTATAATCAACATAATTTTTTTTTTAAACAGAACCTCAAGTGTTAATCAGCAAATGTATTTTTCAAAGGGTTGGCTAGGTCCCTGGAAAAGATTTATCTGTTCATCTATTGCTACTGTCCTTTTGGAAAATAAGCATGGAATATACATTTCTTACTGTCTAAAAAAGTTGCTGTATAACGTTCATATATAAGTTCTATTCCAGCATTTTATATAACTAATAATGCATTCATAAATAAATTACGCAGTTCTTGACAGGATGATAGTGAGCTATAAGCAAACTTTTTACATAAGCACCACAAAAATAATAATGATAAATTTCTAAAAATAAAATAACAATGAAAACGCAAGCAAAGAAGTCAGGCAAGCCATTTTCCCAGCGGGTATTCATAACCAAGAGCGACACAACCCTTCTGAGACAAAATCCCAAAACCAGGGTATCATGTTAACCAAACCTAACCGTTCCTCCCTTCTATTTATTCCCTGTAACCCCCTTTATTAGCATTTAGTGCAAACTTTTAGAAAATGGATATTAAGAACTGTGTGAGGGTGTTGCTGACTTTGTCTGTGAACGGTGATATGAAGCGGATATTTTCATCATTCCACAGTAAATATGAGGCCGCTGTGGCTGTACCCGAGTTGTTTATGACTATTTCTAGTGCTCTAAGAGACGATGTTATCCATTTCCCTCTATCTCTGTGTATGACCCTCAGGAACATTAACCTCCAGCCCTTTAACAGGCTATATAAATATCTATTACCAAATCTCCCATTAACAGAGATCGACAAATATTGCATTATTGGTAATTATATTTTTCATTCCAGGACAACATACAATGGTAAATATCTAGAAAACTCATCATCTACCAGTAAAAGGCATTTTTCAAATAATTAACTCCCATTGCATAAATCCATATTTGGCAATAGGTATCACACAAACCAACACCTAAGATTGTACAAAATATACATTATGAAAAGCCTGATCTACACTACCATTTATCTCCAAATATCTCCACTTTTATCTATTTTACTGATAATAATAATAATAATGAAATGCTAATAAATATGTAAAATGACGAATAAAACACCTATTATTTCCTAATCCTTATTCAAAAATTAATAAGATGTCATTTAGATTAACTTTTACCTAGACATATGAAAAGGACTTTCTTAGCCTCTGCGCCGGAAGCCATGTCTCAAAAACACGTAAAAAATCACAGGAAAAAAGTTCTTGCAATGAATGATCACTTCGGCGGTTCTGCTTTTCCCTCAACACGTGTAAATAAGAACCGTTTGAGGAAGAAAACGTTAGGTATTTGAAGGGTAACTAAAGTTTTCCTACTGTTGACAATTATTGTGATTATTATTGATTATCACTATCTTTTTCATTGTTATCATTATCATTATTATTATCATTATTATTAGTAGTAGTAATAGTAGTAGTAGTAGTAGTAGTAGTAGTAGTAGTAGTCGAAGTATTAGTAATAGTAGTACTATTATCAATATTAATATTATCGTTATCATTATTACTATTAATATCATTACCATTATCATTATTATTATTATCATTATTATCATTATTATCATTATTATCATTATTATCATTATCATGTTATGATTGTAGTTGTTGTTGTTGTTATTATTATCATTATCATTATCATCATTATTATTGCCATTATCATCATTATTATTATCATTATTATTATAAACCGCCAAGGGGGGTTATGTCTTTGGTAGTGTTGGTTAGTTTGTCCGTCATTAAGTTATGAACAGATTTTTATGAAATTTCCACCAGAGGCGCATAATAGCACAACATAAATGCCATCATATTTTGGTGGCCATCCGCGATCTTCTTAAAGGATTCTTTAGCACTGCGAGATATGGAAAAAAAAGAACGTCAACAGTGTACATGAGAAAGAGATGATTTTGATATAATTCTTCAAGTGTGAATATTTTTGTTGTATCAGTGAGGTATTCGCTGAGTGCTTATAGTTGTTATTATCATTACTGTCATCATTATTACTATTATCACTATTATTATTATCAATTTTATGTCATCATCATATCATATATCATTATTATTATTATTATTATTATTATTATTATTATTATTATTATTATTATTATTTATCATTATTATTATTATTATCATTATCATTATCATTATTATTATTATTATTATTATTATTATTATTATCATTATTATTATTATTATTATTATTATTATTATATATCATTATTATCATTATTATTATTATTATTTATTATTATTATTATTATTATTATTATTATTATCATTATTATCATCATTATCATTATCATTGTTATCATTACTTTTATCATCATTATTATTATCCTTGTTGTCATTATTATCGTTATTATGATTATTATCATTGTTATCATTATCACTACCTTTATTTTTCATCATCTTTATTATCATTATCATTATCATTGTCATCATCATCATCATCATCATCTTCATCAGTAGAAGAAGCAGTATTAAGTAATATTATTATTACTATTATCATTATCATATCATTGTTGTTATTATTATACTCATTATCATTATCATTGTCATCATCACCATCATCATCATCCTCATCAGAAGTAGAAGCAGTAGAAGTAATGATAGCAGTAGTAGTAGTATTATCAATATTTATCCTGATTGCTATTACTACTACTTTTATCATAATCATTATTGTTATTGTTGATATTATTACTAGTGTGACCCGTGAAAATTATATAGGTACTTCTCCCTCTCTCCCTCTTTCACTATCCTCCTTTTACGTCTTGCCTCTATCCCTTTCCTTTCTCTCTCTCTCTCTCTCTCTCTCTCTCTCTCTCTCTCTCTCTCTCTCTCTCTCTCTCTCTCTCTCTCTCTCTCTCTCTCTCTCTCTCTCTCTCTCTCTCTCTCTCTCTCTCTCTCTCTCTCTCTCTCTCTCTCTCTCTCTCTCTCTCTCTCTCTCTCTCTCTCTCTCTCTCTCTCTCTCTCTCGCACATCTAGCTCTCGTTCTCCTCTCCCGCTCTCGGTCTCTCTTCCCCCTTCCCTTTCCTCTTTACCTCTCCCCTCCCCTTTTCACTCTCCCTTAACCCTCTCATCCTCTGCTCTCCCTCCCTTTCCCTCTCCCATTCCCTGTTTCCCTTCCCCGCTCTTTCACTCCCTCTCACCCCCAAGTCTTCCTTAAATTCACTCCTCGCCCACTTTTAAGTTCTATATTCCTCTCTTCCCTTTCCCCTCCTCCCTCAGCACCGTCTTTTATCCTCCTCCTTCTTCCCCTTTCGCTTTCTCTCTCCCTCTCTCTTTCCTTCCCCCTCTCCTTTCCCTTTCCCACTCTGCCACCCCTTCTCACTCCCTAATCTTCCTTAAATCCATTCCTCCTCCCCTACTTTGATCCCTGTATTTGCCACCTCCTAGAATTTGTTGGGGTCAAAAAAATGGGCGGAGCTAATAACGTTACCACCTTTAGCTGATGACAGTGTGCCGTGAGATACCAGATATAGCTAGACTCATAATTATTTGTATATTATACTTGATACTGTTATATTTACCAGAACAAAAACCTATATACCCTTCTTTCATTTATGCTAACTAAGAGTTTCTGAACATGAACATCCGTCAGAACACTCTTGGGAAAATGTCAATTTCATTTTCGGGCTCAGTAGACTTAAAGGAAGTGGAGCTACCTGGTTATACTTACCTTGGGGGGGAAGTGTGTATTACTTAGTGACAAGCATTGAGCATAATTGCACAAATGTGTCAGGATTGTGTTTGCCGATTTAACTGCTATGTCTGAAAATTACACAATGTCTCTACAAGCCCTCTCTAACATTAGATTTATTTATTTTTTTCACTCCCAATACCTTCAACAATAATGAGAATCCAAGCGCATGCTTATTGCTGAGAACATTTAATCAGTTTTCTAGTGTGACCGACTTACATCAGATGGGCTCAAGGACAATTCATAGGTCAAGTTATGAACATAAAAAAATAACTTTCCACATTAATACATCTAAACAGCAACCATCGATCAGTGGTCCATTATAACTTCTCTCAGATATCAGGTCACAAAGTTTTTGTTTTTTTTTTTTTTTTTTTTTTTTTTTTTTTTTTTTTTTTTTTTTTTTTTTTTTTTTTTTTTTTTTTTAGAAATTG
>NW_020870425.1:173104-183104 GCF_003789085.1 Penaeus vannamei | reverse complement strand
AGTTTTTCAGCACTGTATACTGAGATGTATTTTCCTACACATGCATAACATAAATGTAATATTCTTGTAGCATTTAGTATTCTTTGTAACAAAAAATAGATATGTTTTATACTTTTAGATTTATACTCACCATATTATCTTGCTATTAAACTTTTTCTTTGCTTCTCTGAATCACATGGCGTGCCATAGACAAGCGCTCTGCGTGCCAAGTCTGGCACTCATGCCAAAGGTTGCCGACCTCTGGCTTAGACGAAGACTGATGCCGAATGCCAGGGCTCGCCCCTACTTTGGGCGTGTCTTCTCTCCTTGCCCCACTCTTTTACTATCCCACCTCTGCAAATCTTTTGAATAATTTGTTGAGCCCAGTCAAATGGGATAGATTTTTTTTTCTTTTTTTTTATCCCATCTACAACCCCTTTGACAACTCTCCCTTCCAGCAATGCTTCCAAAAACAAGTACACAAAGTTTCCTTCCGCTGCCGACCTGATGTTCCCATCTTTTCACCGTCTTCTCACAGTTACATTCGAATCTCAAACTAAAGCATTATCAACCCTAATTAATTTCACTGACAAACCTATTCCTGCCAGCCTCATCCCTCCTTCAATAATTGCACCGGAACTGTTTCCAAATCCCCAACAAACTGCCCTGTCTGTCAAGGATCGCCTGCCTCTTGGACTATGATGTAGTATCAGTACAATGGTACACTATTTCTTCTAAAAGCTACTGCAAGTCCTCTGCTGATATTGCCAAGATTACATGAACTCCCCCTTGATGTTTATATCGGCAGAGTCCCTCCCTGTTTGACCATACCAACCTACCCACTGTCAGCGTCAGAATTTCTGGCGTGTAGGTAACCTCGTCAGATACAGCCGGCCCACAGCCCGATGCCCTCTGTGTGCCAAACATGGTCATGATTGACCAAACCTCTCACTCCGCCCCTTTCTCTTGCTCCCAAGAGGATTTTAACCCCCCCCCCCTCCTCCCGTATCTATTCCTCCTCCATCCTACGCTTCCACTTTTGCCCCCTTTCTCTCCCAATTAATTTCTCTTGCAATTCTAAATCCAGACACCCAAATCCCTACCCATCATCCTATGGCGGGGCCTAGGGCGAGGTAATGGAGACAGGAGAATTAAACTCAAGTTGCAAAAAGACTGTCTATTTTCGGCTTTTTTTTTTTTTTCTTTTTTTTTTTTTATTCACTACCCCATTTGTTTAGGAGGTAGCCTGGGTTTAGCTGTCGCTACCCAGTTAGTTTGCACTTTATTACTTTTTATTAGTGTATTATGTGTTGTACTTGTAGTGGTTAACTTTACAGAGAGGGAGTATAACTAATTTGATAGATGTGGGACTATCGTGGAGGAGGAGTTGCAGAAAGTGACAAGATTTACTTCATTCTCTAATATGAGCCGAGCACAATTTGCAGCCGCAGTCTCAAGTAGTCACGTGGTACATTCTGTACATTCGCAAAGTCAAGTGGTCTTATCGCTGTAAGGGCATCATATTCCAACAGTGTATCAATGGCTTATCGGTAAAGTCGTCTGCGGCTGAGTGCGCTGATTGGCCGACGGCTCCATCGGCATGCTTGCCTGTCGCCTGCCTCGGTGTAGGGGGCAATCGCGCCAAGCGAGGCAGCGCCAGTGTTGAGTGCGGTAAAGGCCGTGTCACACTAGCACTTTTTTTTATTTAACATAAATACAAACATTCTCGAATATTTAGCTCTTGATTTGACTATGCTTGGCTGAAAAAGACGGAAAGGTTTTCAGGCGGAAACGGTTATTATCGTCTGACTGGAGAATCGACAATTCGCTCAAAAAATTACAGAATTTCAGAAAATTGTAAAAAAAATTGACGGAAAAAGTGCTAGTGTGACAACACCTTAACTGTGCAGAGCGAGGTAGCGCCGGTCCCGATGTGACTGAGGCGTCCGCCACAAACCTCCTAGCTCTGCCCATAACAGACAATCTAATCTGCTCTATCTCTCAGAGCCCTATTTTTCTTCTCCTCCTCATAAGAAAACCTTTGTTTATCAAACCTCCCCGTCAAATCCATTGCAGAAACTCTCGAAGGCATTCAAGACTATCTAAACATGACCCATTTCCTCTACATAAAGTAACTGCTGACATCCATCCCCCTGCTCGTGCTCCCCTTGCACCCCTTCCTTCTAACACATCCTTCCCCTCTGCTTCACCTGCATCATCTCACCATATTTTCCCAGTGATCCCTTTCGCTTCCCCTGGACGTGGCCCTTTGTCACAAGCCCCTTTCCTATATTATCCCGTTCCTGTGATCTAATCACCCTTAAACCCCACTCTCTCCTTCTGTTAATTCCTACCTTACCCTATGGACATACTTGCAGAATCTTCTTTCTTTGACATTTTTGCCCTAATCATCCTTGTTAATCTTTACCTGAGCCTATTTACTCATCTTCTCTACTTTCTTTGCTGTTTCCAGTACCATACTATCCCGAACTGTTATACGACTTTTGGCTTGTGGCACATTTATTCTTTCATTAACCCTCCTCTTTACCCTTTATGTAATATAAATATACATATATATACAAAAAGTCGTTTCAGTATCTCTCAGCCTTTTCAAAATTCTTTGTTGGACATAAGCCTTCCCCAGACTTTTTCCACGTCGTTCTTGTTGTTTTAGAGACGCGTATCATGATGGGAGAGGGTGGGCCATACTACTACTCTGGCCTATATATATATATATATATATATAATATATATATTATATATATATATATATTATGTATATGTATGTATGTATGTATGTATGTAACACAAGTACAAACACAATAACGTGTACAAAAAAATGAACATGAAACTAGCCACAATTTTCAATTCTCATTGTGGCTAGTTTCATTTCATGTAATATTATATGTGTATATATATATATATATATATATATATTTATGTGTGTGTGTGGTGTGTGTGTGTGTGTGTGTGTGTGTACATGTACACACACACACACACACACACACATATATAAATATGTTATATAATATATATATATATATATATATATATATATATATATAATATATATATATAATTTATATATATTATATATATATATATATATATATATATATATATATATATATATATATACTGCATGAAATGTATACCGTATTAATGATAATAAACATACACCCATATATATGTACGAGCGTGTTGTGTGCGCGTAAAGGAAAAATTGCTACAACCCAACAAGTTCCACGATCAAAGAATGACTTACTGACCGCACCCACGATTTGCTATTTGTCAGGGTCGGCGAGAAGTGCTTTTTAATGCGATCGTCCACACGAAGACCCTTAGTGACCGTGTCCTGTGAATCAATATTTCCCGCTCAACGTGCACTGGGGTCGCGTCGTCAAGTTCATCTGAAGTGGCGGTACACAGCGTTGGCAATGTAGCAACACACATGAAATATGTCTTTTGCCTTCATTAATTATCTCACTCATTTTCTATAATTTCACATGAATTATCTCTCATTTCTATAATTTGCCTCACATGAATTATCTCACTCATTTCTATAATTTGCCTGACATTTATTAATAAGCATTGATATATGAATATAGCTATATTATGTGTATATGTAATTATATTCCTTTGAATATGTACGCTTCATCCATTGTATATATACATATAATATATTCGCATTGATGTTTGTGTGTGTGTGGTGTGTGTATATATATAATATATATATATATATATATATATATATATATATATATGTGTGTGTGATGTATGTGTGTATGTGTTGTATGTGTGTGTGTGTGTGTGTGTATGTGTGTGTATGTGTGTGTGTGCGTGTGTGTGTGTTGTGTTTTGTGTGTTTGTGTGTGGTGTGTGTTTCGTGTGTGTTGTATGTGTGTGTTTGTAGTTTGTGTTTGTGTGTGTATCTGACGTGTGTGTATCTGTGATGTGTGTGTGGGTGGGGGGGTATTTATATATACATATATGCATTTTATGTGTTTTGTGTGTTATTGTATGAAACACATTGTGAGTAATATATTATGCATATACATATATATATATATATATATATATTATATATATATATATATATATAGATACATAAATATATATATATATATATATATATATATATATATATATATATATATATATATATATATATACGCACATCAAGAGTGCGGGGGGGTGGGGGGGGGGGGAGTTGTATCCATGAGCTTCACATCAAGGATTAGTAGGACTTTTTCTTATATGTACATGTTCAATAATGCCTAAAGTTAGAATAAAACCCGCCGGCGGAACGTTCTCAGAAAAGAGGGCGGTATTACTTCGAACTCTCTGCCAGCACGATATCAGGATCGTGAAACTGATAGCCACTTACGACGGATCGTGCATTCACTGACACCGACGCTGCACGAACCGTCTTCGAAGATGACACGAGAAACGCCTTAACAGCTGCTACCTTCTCTCCTGCCTTGTCACCAGAGAAGAGAGCAAGAATGACACTAGTAGTAAAAGGCAGAAACAACGAAATTCTGAAGGAAACAACAAACTCCATTGAAAAAGAGAGATAAAACCTGCCCCCTTTGCGAAAGTAGATGACATATATGTTATGGAAATGACACATATCATAAAGGTCAGATTCAGAACAATGGCTATGGCTGATATAATTAAAGAAGGCGGACTTCGCCTTTTCTGGTTCTCAATTCCATCTAGGAACATCGAGTACGAACGGCATACTAATGTACCCCAGTGTATGGTATGTTATTCATACAATCACATCAAAAATACAAGGAAAGGTAATCTGCAGTGGGTGTGCCCAAGAAGGGCACATATTCAGAGAGTGTCCAAACAAACCCAAAGTGCATTAACTGTGGGGAGAGCCACAGAACCCTGTGAATATATAGCTATCCGCTGGTTGCAATATCTTACTCACAAAAATCAAAATGCAATCTGTACAGAACGAAGCACTACTCGGGTACACGGCGCAACAGTATTAGACTTCATTTCCTCAGAAACCTCTACACCGAATATACAGCATCGAGCCACTCAACACACACATACACAGACGAGCACAAACACATGGGTCCGCCAACGGGAACAAGAAATCCCAGCAGAACCAAAATGTTAGGCTTAGAACTTTTTGCCAAGGACCCCAGCAAATATAAATACCATGAGAAGAGCAACTTGGAAGTGAAATAAGACACGGGCCATTAAATTCAGATATTCTAACCAGCATATGACACCCCAGAGATGGAGCAGAGAGTAGAAAAAACACTTGCAAGAGGGCTTTATTGACATTAAGGCCAACATGATAATTAAGACCACAAAGCCTAGCTTTCTAAAAATGAGTACAGAGCAACTACTCACACCGAGAACAAGGCACAGAAGGAACTAAATAACAATGAATAAAAACTGTAGTAATACACCATAACTCTCCTGGACACGAAAAAAGGAATAATTAACGAATATGTACAGAGAAGAAGACCCAGATGTAATGTTACTTAATAGTCATGGCAGAACTAAACGATGGGGTTTCTATAGCCATCAGAAACAATATTAGGCACAAGATCATCGATGACTTTGATGATGAAATCTTAGCCATAGAAATTGACACCACCCTTGGACGCATAGTACTGGCCACCTGTTATCTACCACCAAGACGGCCATATGTCCCATATGGAGACATTAATAGACTACTAGGGTTTAACAAGCCAGTGTATATAATGGGAGACCTGAATGCCAGACACCAAATAGTAGGAAACGGTAACAACAACCAAAATGGGAATACACTAGCACAGCTGATAAACAAAGGGCGAATGACAATACTCGGCCCAGAGTTTCCTACCTTCATAAATAACAGATCAGCCACATTACCTTATCTAGTCATTGGTAACAAATATGCCAACCTCAACATTCATTTAAAACCTGGCCGAATATCTTCAAGTGACCACCTCCTAATCATAGGAATCATAAGTCCAATCCAGGTTCCATTCCAACCTAGATTCCACTACAGGAAAGCAGACTGGAACATTTTCCAGAACTCCGACATTCCGGAACTGAATGCAAAGCAACAGGACTTATTGATGAAGAAATTGATTCCTGGTACCAAGACGTCATCTCAGCTAAGACGGCAAGCATTCCCATCACCACCTTTCAGACAAAACCCCACCCTAAACATCACCAGAGCTAGAAGCGCTCAAAACAGAATATAAACAAATACAAGAAGCAGCCATGAGAAGGATGGAATGTAAATATGAGGAGATACAGTGAAATCAGAATAGAAATGAGATATATAAACTGTACACCAACGAAAATGGTATGGAATAAGGAAGATCAACCACGCATCACGAACCAGCACATTTCTAGAAAAAAACATAAAGAAATACATGGGACCAGGATACAAAAAACTTATCTACTAAACGCACATAACGAAAAAGTCTTTGATGAACTGGACCAGGAGAAAATACATAGAAATTTCTGGAGAAAAACCGTCCAGATACCTCCTGAAGAGAATCTATATTTTGACCGAATATCTGAGCAAGAGATCCTAACAGAAATATCAAACAATACCCACTAACTCTCCCCAGATAACAACATAAACTTTAATATGCTAAATGATACTCAAAGCCTGACAAAACCAATATCAACTCAAGAAATTGGTGAGGTAATAAAGAAGATGAAAAATAAAGCCCCAGGGGAAAGCCTCATTAAAAGAATAGATCTTCAAAATCTCCCACCCAAAATGATAGAAAGACTCGCTTCCATTTTTGATGCTTCATTGGCATCAGGATACTGCCCCAAGAGATTCGAAGAGGCATCTATTAGACTGATTCCAAAGCAAGACAAATCTCCTTATAAAGTAGAGAACTACAGACCTATATCTTTTCTAGAAGTCCCAGGTAAAGTTTTTGAAAAAGTTCTAAACCCGAGACAAGATGGATTTAGACAAGGACGAGGCACTGGTATAACCATAGCCATATCCTATGAAAAAATAGCAGAAGCAGCAGCAACTAACAATCGGTGCAATGTCATTCTATGAGACATCTCTAAGGCATTTGATAAAGTGTGGTACGAAGGCTTAAAATATCGCTCGCTACTTACGAATCAACTAACCGCCTTCTGCAAACTCCTGAGCAACTTCTTAGATCACCGAAGAGCCAAAATAAAGCACGGGAACATTATTGGTGAATCTTTTAAACTGAAGAGTGGAGTACCCTAAGGTTCTACTACATCACCAACTCTCTTTATAATGTATACCTCACCACTCCCACCACCTATACCAAATTCTATATCTGTTATGCAGATGATGTAACACAAATCATTACACACCCCTCAAAATCCAAAAACAAAATGGCCTTCCACACCAAGAGAGCTCTTCTACCCATAAACAGATTTGAACTCGCATGGAAGATAAAAACAAACACAAACAAATTCCAAATCATTTCTGTCAACAGAAAACAACCAACACCCTTAGTCATTGACGGAATGAATTCATTCCACCCCATCTCCTTGGACTACAGTTAACGAGCAGAGGAGAAATAACACACGCTAAACAAAGAGTCAGACAAGCAAAGCTTACCCTAGCAAAATGTAAAGGATATTCAAACTGCAGCGAGAAAGTAAAAATCTAACTCTATAAAACCCTTATCCGCCCAGTGCTCGAATATCCACCGATTCCACTAAACACACTCTCCAAAAGTAGAATGCTGAAACTCCAAGTAGTACAAAATAGAGCACTGATCTGAGCTGCGGGAGTCAGATACCCCAACATTCCTCGAGCAGAATACCTATGCGACTATTTCAGAATCAAGCCAATTAACATACGGCTCCAAGAACTGGCTGACAGAACTTGGGGAAGACTGGAGGCAATGGAAGACCCTCTCTTCCAGCAACTACTAGAAAACACTGAGAGAATACTACTAAACCAATCCCGTAACTGGTGGCCTCGCAGCCTACCCCTACGAGGTAGGGGTAGGCTGCGCAACAAGATGCAACCAACACCTAATGCAAAGACACCCCGAAGCAGAGGTTGATCCTGCTTCAGACGACAACGGAGATCTTTAATAGTAGAGCAACCTAAAACGGGAAAGGATACAAAAGAAACAAAAAGCAGCTATTCTCACTCTAATCTCTCTCAGGGGGGGGGGGGGAGTAGGATGGGGAGAACTTAATAAAAGAGATTGAGAGAGTAAATAAATAAAAGAGTATCTTCTCTAACTCCCCCTGCGTTCTAGTCCTTGGGGGGAATTCAGGGAGAGGGAGAAGGAACCACCTGCCATCTGTTACAACCCTTGCTCCGGTGTGGGTGGTGACACCGGCGAAAGGTGTCACTAGGGTGGGGAAGAAAAAAAATGAAAGTGTGTGTGTACATGTAGGTATATGTATATGTATGCATGTGAGCGTATATGTGTATAAGTATGTATGTGCATATTCACATATATGTATGTATGAGTGCGCGTATACATATATGTGTATATATGTATATAATTAATAAAGATGATAATAATCTTTCTGATAAGTTGACAAGATTACAATGGTTGATATAGGCGTCTCCACTCTAAAGCCTTGGTACGCTATGATAAAGAAAAACTCGGGGACAAGGCATTTACCAATCTCAATCACTATACACAACGGTATTCTCAGCAAAGGGGTAAAGCCCCCTAAGCTATCTCACTCTTCCTTCCTTCTTTTCTATCTTTAACCCTTGTCCTACATACATACATATGTGTATGTATATATTGTATATATATATAGGTATATGCATATGTATGTGTGCGTATCTTTTTTTTTCCAAGGCTCACGCTGAAGCCTACCTTATCTTAGATTTGGAGACTTAACGAACAAGAAGACACACACTACACTAACATTATCGACAGACACACGAACACACACGCCAATCACACCTGGTGGCCCAGAACACTCACAATCACGGAAACACAAACACCCACACCCATATACGCAACCGCACACTAATCAGGACTATGTTTTCATTTTTGTTTTCATTTTCATTTTGTTAAAGGCTATAAAAAAATAAACAAATAATTAAAACAGAAGTCAAACAAAGCGAGCTTCTGTTCTGCCAGCCACACCTGGCAGTAGCTGGCAGGTACATGATTGGGGCGCGGATTAGCCAAGCACACAGCACGTGACTTTCGCTGCAGCCTTCATAGAGATAACATCTCAAAAAAAAAAAAAAAAAAAAAAATGCACATTCTGCTCTCGACCGCCGCATATAGTGAACACGTCTCTTACACCTGCTCTGTGGCATAAGAGCGACCCACTTAGCCTGACTTGTTATTATTGTCATCCGCTTTGCGTGGCTTGTCATTAGAGTCACCCACTCTGCGTGATATTGCTGTCGTCTCCTTGGCATCATTGTCATCCACTTGGCGTGGATTTTACCACTCTGCTGACACTAGAGCACATGTGCTTTAACCCACAGTATCCAGGCCAGCTAGCGTAGACTAGTGGCCTTCTATACCTGGTCGTGCCCCCCTTGGAGCTCAAAAAACATACACATACACCACAACTCATACACACCTGCACTGCTCCAAAGAGTGTTGTTTTTTTCCTTAGATAAACATTTAATCTCTTTGGCTGCCTTTTCAGTGCTCTTTCTCTCCCCCCCCCCCCTTCTTTCTCTTCACACTGTTCCATCCTCCTGTTCCTGGACTTCACCTTCCCGAAAGTGATTCGTCTGGGGGCGGTGCAGTGGTGCTTCCAACCTCACTTCGGTGTGTTTGTTGGGGGGCCACTGTACACAGGATAGACTACGAGCCCTCGTTAGGTGGAGAACTCTGCCGACTAATTACTTCGAGGGGGGGGGGGTCAGGAACTAGGGACACATAGGCTCTCTCCTGCTACTCCAGGATAGGGACATTGATAGGTTCCCTCAAGAGGTATCCTTGAAATAGCTCTAGTGATCTACCTTTCGACCTCCCAGACGCACATCAAGAGTGCAAATTGAAATTGAAATTCAAATTGAAAACAGTTTATTTAGCCATAAATAGTT
>NW_020870425.1:169524-173004 GCF_003789085.1 Penaeus vannamei | reverse complement strand
TATTTTACGATGTCGACACTTGCACATTCCCTTAACGCCGCTGCTCGTCCATGGAACCCCCGCGATTGCCTTCTTACCCTTCAGTAATATATTGGTCCTGTTCCGCATTCGACTCTCCCCTCCCCTCCCCCCTGCCACCCTCCTCTGCGCTATCTCGACGCGGAGGAAAAACACGGCCGGTTGGCTTCATACTTAATTAAATATTTCATTATTTTCGCCGCTTCATCACTATGTTATATTTTCCTTTCCGGGCAGTCTCCAATTTCCAAGCATATATTTTTTTCCCCCAGCTTTCAGCCTGGAGTTCTTTACGAGGCACAGTTGGATATAGCTAATAACGTAATCAGAGTGAAACAAGAGTTATAGAATGCTCACAACTTTTTAATTAACAAATTTATTGGCCATAAATTATTATGATTAAAGACCACTGTATAGCTCACGGAATATTGTTTTTAAAGGTGAGTCGCGATAACAGTCTAATGCTGGTAATATCTGACCGGAGTGAGCGGCGCCCCGTGGGTCGCGGCCTACGCTGACGAAGCCACAGCCAGGGCCTTCTGATGCCAGCGACTGACTGGCTTTAGAGTGAACGAGTTTTGAGGTTTGAATTAATCCCAATAAGATGGACCACTTTTTCAAGACCCTTTTAAGTGTATTTGAACGCAGCACCTGTCATAAAAGCTTGATTGTCCTGCCAAGCACTCGCAGAAGTGAAACTGACCCGTGGAATATACTGTACGTTGACCGACATATATTACAGCAGTCCGATCCCATACAGAGCTAGACGTTCAGTGTTCATAACGAATCATAGTGGAAACAGCTGTACGAAATGTAACACTGCACGGCAGTGTTGGCACTTCTGACCATACAGGACCGTCGGGGTTGGCAGGCCTGGGCGCCAAGGCGGAGCGCGGCGATGACGGGCGAGTTAAACGGTGTCGGACGCGATGAGGCCGAGTGGGCTCGCTCTCGCCGCAGCGCGGGAGCCGTAACTCCTCGGCCTTCATAAGCAGGCGCATTTGTGGTTTCAGATGGTCTGGTTTTCCCTCCCGTCTGCCACTCACTGTCTCCCTCGCCCCTCGCGCCGCCTCGCCTCTGCGATAAATCATGAGCAGGGCGGGCGGGCTGATTAGGGACTTGAGCGCATTAACGCTAACTTTAAATCATTGAGAACGAAAATCTTTCTTTTTGACAGGGTGAGCGGGCGCAGTTTCACTTGGTAATCGACTGCTTGCTCCATAATGCTGCAAGAATATTAGAGCTGAGTAGCTCTTTCCAATTTGTACTGGAGTACGCTCTCTTCTGCTCTTCTTCCTTCAAGTTTTATTTTCTCTTTCCTTGTCCTTATATCTTCCTCGCCGCCCCACCCCCCCTTCGATAATGCATTACTTTTTCCCGCCGCTTCGCTGCGTCCTGGGAACGCTCTCTTCTCCACTTCTGTTCCCTCATTCTGCTGCGCCCTTTTCTCTTTCTATCGGTGTTGTCGCTTTATCACGCTCCTTCTTTCTCCCTCCCTCTGGCCTCCTGCGCTCGGCCTCCTGCGCTCCCTCCCTCTGGCCTCCCTCCTCTGGCCTCCTCGCCTCCCTCCCTCTGGCCTCCTGCGCCTCCCTCCCTCTGGCCTCCTGCGCCTCCCTCCCTCTGGCCTCCTGCGCCTCCCTCCTCTGCCTCCTGCCGCCTCCTCTCTCAGGCCTCTGGACTCTTCCCTCTGGCTCCTGCGCCTCCCTCCCCTCTCGCCTCCTGCGCCTGCCTTGCCCAACAGACAGACGCGGCCTCCTGCACTTGCTCCGTAATTAGCATTTCCCGCTGATCTCTCACGCGAGCCGCCTCATCAATTAACGCGAGATGATCGGGTAATCAGAGGCCGGAATTGGAGGTTTTATTATCGTCAGAAACTCTCAAGCGTAACAAATTTAATGCGTGTATATGCATTTTGTTTTTGCCCGCGCTGCTGCTTCGCAAACTTTCCGCAGCACAATAGGCGCGCCCGCGGCGGGCGGCTCACGGGAGCAGAAAACACGTCGCGGCTCTGATTACCAAAGGCTTTTCCTCTGATTGGAGAGGACGAGTCGGTCGCCGCGGCCGCGACGCCGGTCCGCGCCGCCCGAGGCTCGTTCCTCTTGCTCTCGTGGCAGGAGGGAGGGAATCAAGGAGCCTTAAGAACGAGGAAGGGCGCTCACGGCCAGGGCGCGGCAGGCACTCGCCTCTCCGCTGCCGCGCTGACTCCGGGCGGGGGCGGGGGCGCCGAGCCCTGGAATGTCACGCGAGCATCTCTTGCGGGAAAATTCAGTATGCGGGAGGAGGAGGAGGCAGGCGCGAGGGATGTGCCTCCCTTGTTCTTTTATCTGACGAAGCTCCTGAGTGCCTCGGCTGTGGAACGGCAGGAGTTTTTCCTGTGAGAAAATCAACCACTACAAGCGACTTTGGTTAAAGTAATGCAACTTAATTTCTCAAAGCTTCCTTTTTAAAGTCCTTTCCGCAGGGTAGAGAAGATAAAGATAATTATAATATGAATGCAAATTATAATGATGATAATCAAAATATTATCATGAGTAATATTATCAATATTAATATTAATACTAGTATTAGTATCAATATCAGTATTAGTACTATCATTAATATTTGTATCATTATCATCCTTATCTTTATCAGCATCATTAACATTATTATCATTAATAAAAATAATGATAATAATAACAACGAATAACTCCAGCGCTTCCGCACACATCCACTTAGTGATCTAACACTAACTGACACTCGTAAGTACATCACGACTCCCCTCCCCTTCCCTCTCCACCTCCCCTCCCCTCCACCTCCCCTCCCCCTCCCTCTCCACCTCCCTCTGCGGTCTCTCTTTCGCCCTCCCTCCCCTTCCTTCTCCCTCTCCCCTCTCCTCCCCAATTAACTACCTCAAGATTCAGCTTTGGCTCCTCCTCGCCCCTCCCTCCTCCCTCCCCTCCCTCCCCTCCTCCTCCTTCGCCCCTCCCTCCCCTCCTCCTCCTTCGCCTTCCCTACCCGAGCGTTGCACCGCTTGCAAATCATTAAGTATCATGACAAAACAGATTCTGATGGATAGAAGGAAGAGGGCAAACGGGGATAAGGTAAATGAGACGGCGCTAAGACGGGGAAGGTGGATAAAAGGGAAGGAAGGAAAAGAGAATGAAAAGTGAACTGATGAAAAGGGGATTTGAGAACTGGAGAGATGGAGGCGTATATCTAGAGAGAAAGAGAGAGAGAGAGAGAGAAAGGGGAAGAGAGTGAAGAGGAGAGAGAAAAGAGAGAGAAAATGAAGAGAGAGCGAAAGAGGAAGAGAGAGAGAGAGAAAGAAAGAGGAAGAGGGAGGGAGAGGAAGAGAGTAAAGGGGGAAGAGGGAGAGAGAAAGAGAGAGAGAAGACGAATGAGTACAAGTATAAAGACATTTTTTGCTTAATGACGAACACGAAAATATGCGCGAAAGGAAGGAGCGAGCGGGTGTTGTGGGGG
>NW_020870425.1:132024-147024 GCF_003789085.1 Penaeus vannamei | reverse complement strand
TACTGCTGTTGTTATCATTATTCGACAGTTTCGCGGTGCAGCGGTAGAGTTCTCGTCCAACAATCTTGCTGACCTGCGTTCGATACCGCGCGCTGCCAGTGGATGGTCACCCGGCCATTTCATGTACACAGGGGGTAATTCAGAAACAAAGGAAGATTGCGTCACAGCAAAAAATGCCCATTGTAACAAATGGAATTTAATCTAAATTATAGATCAAATGTTATTTGTCTTTCTTCTCGTCCTTACTATACATTGATACTGTGACATTCATAATCTTGAGAATCATTTTTACTTGAATTATCGTCATTATCAATCCACGAGCATTGTTGTTGCCTCTTATTATGCTCATTATTTGCATTATCTTGACTACTATTATTACTATTATCCTTTTTCTTATCTATTGTGTTTCTCGTGGTGCTGATCTATCTATAATTTCACTATTTATATTTATAACTGTTATCATTGCTGTTATCGTGTTATTGTTATTATCATTTGTATTGTTAATAAAGAGCAAATCTTATGAAGGATTATTGTATATGGTATTTTTCTTAATTAAATTTCTGAAGGTATGTTCGTTATTTTGGTTAAAACTTACGGCGGAAACTTCTATTCTATTGACTAGCGTTTCCATTGCTATTAGTGGGTATCATTATTGTTTCCTTATTGACCTTTTTATTTCTGATGATTGTGGCAGACAGCTATTTTGACACCGGGTATCTGGTGGACTCTGCCGTCTCTAAGCGCTTCTCTTTAATATTATCTTTAGTAGCAATAGTAATGATATTAGCATTCTTTTGATACTATTAGCAGTATATGTAATTATTTTGTGAAGATAATTGTCATCATCATTATCATCATTATTATGCTGACAACTTCCATAACCTGATCATGATTTCACTATTTTCTCTCCCGTATTGCTTCCTGAAATGTCCATGCCTTAAACTGACCTACTTACGCATTCACCTTAATAAAGTACTTTCCTTTTTAACCCTTTAACGACCACTAAATGAATCATGTTTTATTCATATACGAGATATAAAACGTCTCTCCATCCCCCCTGTTTACGAAGGCTCGCGCCTCTCGTAAATGCATCGCGTGGTTTTCAAGTGCCGGGGCAAAGGAGAGAGATAGGACGATGCACAGGTAGATGCATAATCGGATAGATGGATAGATAGACAGATAAACAGACAGATACACAAACAAATGGAAGAGAGAGAAAGATAGAGAGTGAGAGGGAGAGAGAGAATAGTTTCACTCCAAGGAGTAAGAGACGCAAAGAAAGAACAAAATTTATGTAAGACTGAGCGCGTGTGTGTGTATGAGTGCCCATGTGTACATAAGGCTCTGCTATCGCGCCCATCTACACTCGTCGGGCGGCTCCGAGACATATCATCTCGGCTGTTTTACAAGGTGTGATTTGGTTCGGGCGCCTCTCTGGGCGGCGGCTGCCTTCGCCTCCTTCCCGCTCCCCGGCTCTCGCCCTCTGCGCCCTCGCCCTCCTCCCGCCCTTCGCGCCGGCCAGGCCACAGGGAAGGGGAGAGGAAGGGAGGAATATGATAACGATCATTTTTATTATAAATATATTATTATAATATATAAACGTGTTGCAGGCTGGAAGAGAAGAAGAAGAAGAAAAGGGGTGAATAAGTAAACAACCCGGATGCGGGAGCAGGTGGCCGCCAGATCACAAACCTCGGCTCCGGCCACGACTTGGGTCTCTTGCGAGTGTGTTTACGAAGTGTCTCTGCCAGGCCAAGGGGGAGCCGACACAGCGCTGAGGCGAGCGAGGGAGGCGTCGACGGCGGCGAACATGTACACGGCAATAATCCCATTGCTGACGAAAAAGTCATCGTTAAGGCGCTGTATGGGTATCAAACTTAACTGGGAAATGCACTGAAAAAGCGAATAAACGACTCTTAGCGCGTGTGCTTCTAATAGCACACTATGGATCACACTGCACCCATGCACGGAAGGGCATGTGTGTGTGTTAGGGTGTTTGTTTAAGCATATGTATGTATGCATGTATGTGTGTGTGTGACTTCTCTTATGAATAGTGTCCAGACATCTTTTTTGCTTCTCCTTTTTGTGTGCGTTGCATTCATTTCCTTCGGGAAGATCCCAAAGTGGCTGAAGGACACACCTCCAAGTTTCCTTGTCGCTCTCAAAGTATCTATTAATTTCCGAATGCCTTCTGCATATGCATGCGTGTTTGTATGTGCGAGTGTGTGTTTACAGTGTCGTATATTTATATTTATTTATGTATCTGTATATGCCTATCTATTCATCTGTCTGTCTATCTGTCTATCGGTTTGTTTCCTACATGCGCGCACACACACACGAATACACACACACACACACACACACACACACACACACACACACACACACACACACACACACACACACACACACACACACACACACACACACACACACACACACGAACGCAACGAACACGAACGCACGCACGCACACAATGAGAGAAAGAAAGAAAGAGGCAGAATGACAGACGCACATACAAACAGACAGGGTATAGAGATAGAGAGATAAAGGCAGACAGACGGAGCGGAAAAATTATGACTATAAACATGGAAAAAATATGACGAAAACTGCAACAAACGAGCTTTAAGGATCGAAAATGCCTTGAAACTGATACGAAGGGTCAAAGGTATTTGATCTGAATGCCCGAAAACAAAATTGAAGGCTCAAAATGTAAAATCCTGGAGAAACGTATGCATGGGCACAAGGTGTATAGAATTGTAAGCTTCTGATGAACATATCGGCAGACTGCAGAACATAGAAAACTCTTGACCAAAAGTTCTGCATTACAGGATGATGATTTGTGTGTGTGTGAAAAATGTGTCTAACAAAAATTGCAGTCTAAGGGAAACTTCTGATTTTCTCTTAACTGTATTGGCAGACTCAAACAGAACATCATCTATATAACTATAACATTTTTCCCTACTAACACAACAAACTGCAATGGAATTGCAATTCATGAAAACGCTATATATGGATACTAATAGCTTAATACAAGATAAAATTATTTTCTTGATATATTTCATAAAACTATATCAGCAATTATCATAAGATATGAACAGGTACATGTATGGTTTGAGTTTAAAGGTAAATTTCTATGGTATTGGCCAACAAAACCCAGACTAAATAGAAGATTTACTCAAAATCAGAAATACCATTGGTCTTCCTCTCCCAAGATCAAATTTCCTTTGGATATTCTGTCTGGCTTTTATCAGAGGGACCCGGGGGATGGAATTCTTATTTGCTATGATTGTAAATTACTCTAAAGTAATGAAACAAATTTTATTTAATTGACGATACAAAGATTTCGACATATATATATATATATATATATATATATATATATATATATATATATATATATATATATATATATACTGAATAGAGAAAGCCTAAAAGTCGGACTGAAGATGAACAAGAAAAAGACTAAGGTTATGTTCAACAGCAGAGTCCCACTCAAACAAATACATGTACAAGGCGAAGCACTAGAGGTAGTAGACAGGTATATATACCTAGGACAACTCGTGCAGACAGGCCACATCAAGTGAACAGGAAATAAAGCGACGAATCAGTCTAGGCTGGAGTGCCTTCGGCAGGCACAGTAGCACACTAAGAGGTTCCTTGCCATTGTGCTTAAAAAGAAAAGTCTTTAATCAATGCGTCCTCCCAGTTATGACCTATGGGTCAGAAACATGGACTACAACCAGGTTACTGGAGAGGAAACTAATAAGCGCCCAGAGAGGGATGGAAAGATCGATGATGGGAATTAGCCTGAGAGATCGGAAGAGGGCGACGTGGATCAGAGAATAGACGAAGGTAGAAGATATACTCAAGAGCATTAAAAAGAAGAAATGGCAATGGGCAGGGCATGTATGTCGGAGACAAGACGACAGATGGACAAAGAAAGTAACAGACTGGACTATAAATAACTTAAGGAGGCCAAGAGCCAGACCAATGACACGATGGCGCGACGAAATAGCGAAATTTGGGGGCCAAGACTGGAAACAAACATCGCAAGACAGGGAAACCTGGAAAAGAATGGGAGAGGCCTACGTCCTGCAGTGGATTGACTCAGGCTGATGATGATGATGATGATATACGTACCAATGTTCAACCCTATGGGCACCAAGGCAGCGCGGACCGCCCTCGCCACGCAGACCGACACGCCGGGCGACCCGCGACCCGAGCGGACCCACAGCGCGCAGATGGCCCGAGCGGCTCACCCGAAGGGAGGCAGGCGCGGACCGGACGAGCCATAAAGAATAGAGAGAGACAGTAAATGTAACGATGAATAAAGCAGAAGCAGAAGGACAGATGATGAAGCTGAGGTGAAGTATATTTACAGATGAAAGAATTATGTAGAAATCAAGTGCGTGGTGTAGATGGAGAGATGAGGCGGTGGAAGAGAATTTAGAGAGAGAGGGAAAGGGAATATAGAACAATAAGAGAAGGAAAGAAGAGGAAATAGAGATGTATAAGAGGGCAGAAGACGAGGCACTTGAAGTTCCTCCAGAGACATCAGAGGTGTCACTTTACGTCCTTCTCCGCCGCCTTTTACAGCTCGTCCAGAGTCTTAAAAATACATAGACGGCTTGCGTGTGATGCCAAGGAGGCAATTAGGGGGCTTTGCGAGGCGCTCTCTCTCTCTCTCTCTCTCTCTCTCTCTCTCTCTTCTCTCTCTCTCTCTCTCTCTCTCTCTCTCTCTCTCTCTCTCTCTCTCTCCTCTCTCCTCCTCTCTCCCTCTCTCCCTCTCCTCTCTCTCTCCCTCCATCCCTCCATCCCCTCCCTCTCTCCTCTCTCCCTCCTTCCCCCTCCCTCTCTCCCTCTCTCCTCCATCCCCTCCTCTCTCCCTGTCCTCCTTCCCCTCCCTCTCTCCCTCTCTCCCTCTCCCTCCTCCTCCCTCCTTCCCCCTCCCTCTCTCCTCTCTCTCTCCATCCCCTCCCCTGTCCCTCCTCCCCTCCCTCTCTCCCTCTCTCCCTCATCCCCCCTCCCTCTTCCCCTCCCTCTCTCTCTCCCTCTCTCCCTCTCCCTCCCTCTCTCCCTCTCTCCCTCCTTCCCCCTCCTCTCTCCCTCTCTCCTCTCTCCTCCTCCCCTCCCTCTCTCCTCCCTCTCTCCCTCTCTCCCCTCGCCCTTCCCTCCCTCTCCCCCTCTCACCTTTCGCAGCGTTCCTGCCCCGCCGCCGCCGGCCGCCGTCGGCCAGCGGGCATCGTCCTTCCTCCTGCTGGCGCCCGCGGCGACGACGCTACCGTGCGTGGTTCGAGTCAGCACGCGACGTCCTGTGTTTATCGCTGTTGTTGGTAACTGAACATCCCCGGCCTGTGCTAAGAAACATCGTAAGACAAGAGCTCGTTAATGTCGACTGCGCCCGGGGCGCTGTTGTCGGCGGCGGACACGACGGCCGGTATTCAAATCAGAGGCCGTTTGAGACTTTGTGGGCACGAAGGCGCTCTCGGGGGCACTCTGGGGGCACCAGCAGACAGGGCGCGGCTGGCCGATCACGAGGCGCTGCAGAAGGAGGCGTGCGTGCGAAATGTGCCGTCGAGGATGAAGCGGACGGAAAGTGCGAGAAAATGTTGCATGCAGCGAAGACCTTTGGCAGAGCTTTGCTTCTAAATCCTAGATTTGGAAGATAACGCCGCTCCTGTCACCGAGATATTTATCAGCAGCATCAAGAGCAATGCACAAGAGCGGGCGCGGCGGAGAGGGCTTGTCGGTGTCGCACGTCTTCGGATGCTGATCGCTGTTAGAATCAGGAGATTGTCGCCCCCAATGCTGCAGAGCGGGGGAACATTCTTTATGAGTGGATGTTGAATTGTCGTTGCACGTTAGTGTGCATTGCTGGCGCTCTCGCAGGCGTGCTATTTTCAAACAAGAGATCACCGGATGTCAGCAAATCCAGATTCTACAAGGCTCCCCCTTAACCTACCCAACCCCCGAACCAGCGGCCCCGTGCCAAACATGGAGCCCCCTCCCCTGGCCCGTGCCATCTGGCCCCCCTTCCCCTCCCGGACACGCACATCGCTTAGTTATCGCTTACATCAGTCTAAGAATTAATTTAAAACCACCTTCTTTTTCAGAAGTCAAACAATGTCTTCTGAGTTTTCTGATTTGCCAGACTCCAAACATTGGAGTTTTCTCTATCACGAGTATATATTAATTATGTATATATATATATATATATATATATATATATATAATATATATATATATATATATATATATACATAATATATGTATATATATAATATATATATATTATATATATATATTATATATATATATATATATATATATATATATATATTTATATATATACACATAGACTTATACACACACACGTGTGTGCGTGTGCGTCTGAATCTGCGCGTGCCCAGGTGTGTGTTTGTGTGTTTATATGTATTTTCAGTATGTATATATAGAGGATACGTGTGTAAAAATGTCACTTCCATAACATTTTTGCACCACGAGCAGATGCAGTCAGGTGGTCCTTGCCATCGGAACCGGGGAGATCAGCAAGCAGCAGGAGCCTTAAGCCCAGAGCCAGAGGACGAGGAGGGCCCTCGGCGCGCGTCGCTGAAACGGAAAGCCGCCCGACACTTGGCACCTAATGAAGCAGCCAAACCTGATAGAGCGTGTCCTGAATGTTAATATATTTGGGCAAATTGGTCATTAATGATATTACAAACCCCGGCGCCGCCCCTTACCGGGAGAGGCATATCAGTTGTTCAGCGAGAAACGGCTGATGACCCAGCCAGTTTCAGAGCCATTTCCCTACTTCGGCCCAGCTCCTGGAGAACATCATTCTTGAACGAATTTCACCAGGCCTTGATTTCTCCATAACGCCAAAATAAACTGGATCTAGACAAAACTTGTACAGATTCATATTCTGACCTACCACAAGAAGACAGAAAGATAAAAACCGGTGCAATTTTTAATAATCTTTCAGCAGCATATGTTTCCGCCCAGTACAATGACTTCATACTCAAAATGGCCATGCTAATCAAGCGCAAAAAAGTTCTTCGCCTCCTGTCCACGGCAGGAACCCGCCGTTGCTCGTCTCGCCCGGAGGCAGACTAAGTTGAGAGAGAAGGCTCCGAAATGGGGCTCCTATGGGCCCGTCTCGGCTCCAGCGCGGCAGCATTTACGTGGGTGACGCCGGCCACGGGACAGCTTCCCTAAAAATGGCAGTGCAGGTGGAAGGGCAGAAGTTAATGCACAGGACTAAGGTATAATTGAAAACCTCCAAACGCCATCGCCTGAAGACATCAGCATCCCACGTGACCGCCTCAACAGGTGGACTAAACGCGAGCCTCCACAGCAGCGTCGGCGACATCCGGCCGAGGAGGCAGCCTCGCGCGGTCTGCTCGGCGGAGAAATGCGGCCGAATTTCTCCTAACAGAAAATAATTCGGGCGGCGTGGGAGCCACTCTCCGGAAATGTTTTCTATGGCATATTTTGAAAAAGAAGAAGTTCTGCCGTGGCATCGTTACACAATTGGCGCAGAGTAAAGCCCTCGTTAAACAATGATGAAAACTGGCCTCAGCAGTGTCCTGCATATCTGAGTACTACACTCCCATATGACATATATGGTAACATGCTGCAAATACAGGTTACTTGCATTTTGTACTTGGCCCAACAATGAAAATAATTTCATGACTTTGGATTCCACGTATTGTTTATGTCTCTTTATAGTGACTGCAATTGCCATTCCTCTCCTGCGAAGTTACGCTGCAGTCCGAAAGATATACCGGAGGCGACGGCTCTGCCGGGCTCAGTGCGGGGGCTGGAAGGGGCAAGGGCGAGACTCGGCCGGACCGCCCTCGTGGCCCAGCGTGCTCAATGTCACATACTGCTAAAATGACCCACCGAGCCAGACAGGGTTCATATCAAATCGTTTTTTATCACTAATCAGTGGTGTCGATTGTGTCGAAATGTGCCCAGCACGTGCAAGACGACAACTGAAAGTAGTTGGACCAATAAAAATGCTAATCGTCACGCAAGGGACACAGTACATTATGCTCGAAATACCAATAAACCCCAGAGGATGCTATTCACGTGCTACTCAGCATAATGAGGGCTATGAAGCAATAAGCTGGACAAGAAAGCAACCTCATGGCTGTAAAAGCATGAGAAGCATACAAAACTACAGCACGCACACACACAGTCACAAACACAACGTACGCATACATATATCCCTGATACAAACACATATACATGCACTAGACCCACACAAAAAACACAGACACTCACACAAAGATACCAGCGCTTATATACACAGACACAAACAAAGACGCACACAGCTTTTCTGCAAGAATGTCACACGCAGTCCTCCAGTAATTAAGGAACGCGCCGGCCGTTCTCACGTTCTCCAGCATACCTCCCGCTTCTTGTGACTCCGTGCGAGACTTTCTTAAACCTCCAACATGTCACTCCAGGACCGGGAAGCTGCAAGAAAGTATCTAAAGATTGATCATTAAGATTATATGAAGTATGCTGAGCCCGAGATGGTCAATGTATTTCATGGAGTTTAAGGTCGAGCGATCTCGTCTCGTTTTCCCCTCTCTGCTTCTTCGTCTTCTTCCTCTTCCCAGGTCCTCTCCCCTCCTCCCTACCCCTGGCTCCTCTCCTCTCCTGATGCTCTTTGGAGAAACAGTTAATGGTCGGAGGTCATGCACCTCTCTCTCTCTCTCTCTCTCTCCTCTCTCTCTCTCTCTCTCTCTCTCTCTCCTCTCTCTCTCTCTCTCTCTCTCTCTCTCTCTCTCTCTCTCTCTCTCTCTCTCTCTCTCTCTCTCTCTCTCTCTCTCTCTCTTCTCTCTCTCTCTTCTCTTCTCTCTCTCTCTCTCTCTTCTGTCTCTCTCCTTCTCTCTCTCTCTCTCCTTCTCTCTCTTCTCTCTCGTCTCTCTCTTCTCCTCTCTCTCTCTCTCTCTCTCTCTCTCTCTTCTCTCTCTCTCTCTCTCTCTCTCTTCTCTCTCCTTCTCTCTCTCTCTCTCTCTCTTCTCTCTCTCTCTCTCTCCTCTCTCTCCTCTCTCCTCTCTCTCTCTCTCTCTCTCTTCTTTCCTTTCTCTCTCTCTCTCTCCTCTCCTTCTCTCTCTCTCTCTCTCTCTCTCTCTCTCTCTCTCCTCTCTTCTCTCTCCTGTCTCTTCTCCTCTCCTCTCCTCTCTCTCGCTCTCTTCTCTCTCTCTCCTCTCTCTCTCTCTCTCTCTTCTCCTTTTCTCTCTCCTTCTCTTCTATCTCTCTCTCTCTCTCCCTCTCTGGTCTCTTCTGCTGCTTCCCAGTCTATTCTCCATCTCTCTTCTCTTCTCTCTCTCGTCTCCTCCTTCACGTCTCTCTCTCTCCGCCTCTCCTCTCTCTCTCTCTCGTCTTCTGTCCTGTCCTTCTCCTCCTTCTCCGCTCTCTCTGTCATTCCTTGCTCTCTCCTCGGTCGTTTCTCCTCTCCATCTCCCTCGCTTCGTGTCTTCTCTCTGGCCCGGCCGTCGATCCTCCCTCCAGCGTCTTGCTGAACGTCGGGAGCTTCGGCGGCTCGACTTTCCGGTCTCCTGCTGGCTTCTCATTTCGTCCATCTCCTCCCTCCCATCTGGTCTCTCTCTGTCTCTCCCTCCCTTCTCTTCTCTCTCTCTTCTCTTCCCTCTATCCTCTCCTTATCCTCTTCCTCGTCTTCCCAGCCGTCTCCTTTCCCGCACTCTTCTCTTGTCGCGCTCAATCTGCTCCGCCTCGTCTCTCCTCTGTCTTTCTTCTCTTTCCCTCCTTCGTCTTTTTTCCTCCCTTGGCCTCTTCTTTTCTCGCTCCTTACCTCTTTTTCCCACCCTCCCTCCCTCCTTTTCCTCATCTCTTCCCGTCTTTTTTTTCCTCCCTCCTTCCTTTCTTTTTATTCTTATTCCCACCTCCCTGCTCTCGCCTTCCATCTTCTTCCATCCCTTCCTCTGTTATTTCCCCACCTCCTTTCCTCCTTTTTCCGTCTCTTCCTCTGTCTTTCCACCTCCTCCCTCCTTCTTCTCCTTGCCCTCCTCTTCCTCCTTCCTTCCGTCCTTCTTCCCTCCCTCCCACCTTCCCTCTTCTTTCAACTCTTGCCCCTTCTTTCCTTCCCTCACTTAACTTCTTTTTCCTCCTCTCCTTCCTCCTTCTTTCCTCTCCTTCTCTTTCTTTCCCCGCCTCGCTTCCTCTTCTTTTCTCACCGTCCCGTCCTCCTTTCTTACCACTCTTCTTTCCACCTCCTCCCTCCTTCTTCCTCCTTCCTCCTTTTTTCCCGCTCCCTTCCTTCCTTCTTTCCACCCTCTCCTTCCCCTCTTTTTCCCTCCCTCCTTTCCCGCTCCTTTTTCTTCCCTCCTTCTCCTTCTTTACTTGTTTTCCGCCGCTTTTCCCTCTTCTCTTCTATCCTCCTTTTTTCCTCTCTTCCGATCCTTATCCTTCTCTATTCTCTTTTCCAACCCGTCCTCTTCCCCTCTTTCCTCCTCCCATTCCCTCTTCTCTTTCCCTCCTCTTACCTTTTCTCACCTCCTTCCTCCAACTCCTACCTCCTCCCCTTTCCTCCTCTCTACATGCATTCTTATCACAACATACCCTTTGCTGGTCGTCGTTTTTTCCCAAGGGGCAGAGTGAGGGCGAGGTCGCGGGAGGGAGAAGGGAAGGAGAAGAAGGGGGAGCCAGAGGGGAAGGAGAGAGAATGGTGCCCAAAGAGAAGGAGAGGGAGGGAAAGGAGGAAAGGGGCGGGAGGCCAGAGGGAAAGGGAGGAACATAGGGAGCCGCAGAGGGGAAGTAGAGAAGAGAAGGGCAAGAGAAGGAGAGGGGAAGGGGGGAGCCAGAGAGAAAGAGAGAGATATGAGAGCGCTAGAAAAGAATGGAGAAAGGGAGCCGGCAAGAGGAAGAGGAAAAAGGAGGGAGCACGCAAGGGAAGGAGAGAGAGGGAGCTAGAGGGAAGGAGAGAAAGGGAGCCAGAGGGAAGGAAGAAGGAGAGAGATTCGACCAAAAGGAAGGAGAGAAAAGGGAGGGCCAAGAAGGGAGAGAGAACGAGGCCAGAGGGAAGGAGAGCAGAAGGAGAGAAAGGGAGCCAGAGGGAAGGAGAGAGAACGAGCCAGAGGGAAGGAGAGAGAAGGAGAGAAAGGGAGCCAGAGAGAGGTAGAGGGAAGGAGCCAAAGGGGTTAGCCGCCGTCTCGTTGCTCCGCCTCAGCCTCCTCGCCATTAAGCACGAGGACTCCTGCGCGTTCGTCTTGTGGAAATATGAATTAGTTATGATGGATGTGCATCACCGTTGGAAAATGCCTTTGGAAAAGTATTCGGGTCGGGGGAGTTTGTGATGTAACCAGTTTTATTCTAGTAACCAGGCTGTTTGTCTACTTAGGCTAGTCTCAGTTCAATTTGATAAGCTCAGTGATAAATGACGTGAGCGTTTGTGATAGCAATGATTATAAGAATTAGACTGAGTAGTCACTTGATAAGATATCATTTTCTGGCCGGTCTTAGTGATGGTTAGATTAACTGTTGGTCATTAGAATTACCTATGAATCACTAGTGTATGACGGTCTATTCGCCTTTTGTATAGCCGTTCCTAAATGCATGCGATATCCTTGATCCACCGTTCTCGTATGCCATTGCTTCATTCATTTCATTATTACACCGTCTTGGGCTGTCAACTTGAATTGCATAATATTCATTTATTGCTTTATCAATGATTATCATGTATTATCATATCAGTTTCTTCGTTGACTTGGTATATTACTCTCATCATTCATCTCATAAAGATAATTGCCATTCACTGATACGATTTACTGGTAGTCTCCAAAACGCTCTCATTTAGTTCCTCTCATCTATTTATAGTGATTACTACATAATTTAGTTATATTATCAAATCTATTATTAATTATTTATATTATTATTATTATAATATTATTATTTAATTTATCTGATCATTCAATATACTACATGCATTGTCATTATTATCACTTACACTCCACCATTCTATATTATTATCATTAACAGTAAAGTGAGTTTGGTAGTAAGTAGATCTCTCATATATCATGTATTGAATTGATTATTATCTTAATTTTAATATTATTTATCATATCATTATCATTTTATCATCAATTTTCTATTGATCATTACTGTATATTTGGTATTACTCACCATGACAATATCAATATAGCACCTGATATTATCATTATTGTTTTGCCACATACTATCAATTTTTAATATCTTATCATCACTATTCTCTTTTATCTAATTGTTATCGAGATGTCATGTACAGTTATCTAACACTATCATTGAATCTTCATCATACTACTGATCATCATTATTACTCATCATAATTATCTTTATTATTATTATGTATTATTATTACTACTTATTATTATTATTATTTATTATCTATTCATTCTCTTCATTATATTACATTATATTATTATATTAACTATCTAATTATAGATTTATCAAACATTATCATTATCATTTGCATTATATTGTTATTATCCATTACATTATTATTATATTATATTATTATCATCAATTATCCATTATTTATACTTTACAATCATCCATTATATTATTATTATTATATATATAATTTATTATATCATTATTATTATCATGTAATCATATGTATCATTATATTATTATTATTATTATTATTATTATTATTATTATATTATTATATTATAATTATTAATTATTATTAATATTATTATTAATTATTACAATCATTATTACTATCTATTGTTATATATGGTATCATATATTATATTTTTATAATACTATCTTCTTACTATCCTCAATTATTATACACCTGATCATTCTTAAACATCTTCATTATTACATTTAACATATCATTGTTGCTGTTATTATTATAATTTTCATTATCATGATTATCATGGTTATCAGATCATTTATTATCATCATTATTATTTTAACTATTATTATACTATTGATTATTATTATTATTATTAATATATCATTATTATTATTATCATCACATCGTAATATTATCATATCATTATCATTTTTATCATTATTATTATAATTATTATTATTATTATTATATTATTATATTATTATTATTTATTATATTTATTATTATTATTATTATGATTATTATTATTATTATTTATTATTATTCGCCATTGTCATTATTATTATCATAATCACTATTGTTAGTATCAAATTACATTACTTTTATTGATATATTTGTTACTATTGTTATTGTTATCAGTATCATCATTTATACTATTATTGTTATTATTATTATGATTATCATTATTATCATCATTTATAATATTTCATTTTCATCATTTACTATTATTTGATCATTATCATGTCAATCAACCATATTATCATTATCATTACTATATCATTATATATGGTTATTATTATATTCATTATTATATTATTATTATTATTATTATTATATATTATTATTATTATTATTATTATTATTATTATTATCATTATCATTATCATTATCATTATCATTATCATTATCATCATCATCATCATCATCATTATCATTATCATTATCATTATCATCATTATTATTATCACTATTATCATTATCAATAATATCATAATCATTATTTTCATTGTCATTATCATTACTAGTGTTGTTGTTGTTGGTATTTTTTAAAATCTTTCTTCTCATTATCCTCAAAATTTTATTTGTAGTACTATAACTGCCAATTTCATTAATGAACATTCTTTTTTCGTTTTTATCCCACATACATAAGTTGGCATCGAGTGAAATGCGAAGCCGATTTGTTCTTTCATTCCTCGTGCGCCGCAGCAGCACGCAGACTGTTCGCAAGATCCCTCTGTTAATGACCTTTCTTTATCCAAAATCGCGCTTTTTCGTGAGCGGCGCAGCGCGGGCTTGCGAAAAAAGGTCCTCCTTCTGCAGGCGCCCCTCGTTCCCCCTAGGGCACCTTCGCCAGTTCCGTGCAGCACAGGGCTCGCGAAGACCCTTGGTTCCATCTGGAGACCCTTCCCGAGAACGCCGCCGGCCACCTGCAAAAGCTGCCAAGTCGAGATCCTTGCTGCTCTCGGGAAGTTCACGAAACGGAGCCAGGCCATCCAAGCATCGTAGGATTCTCGTTTCCCTTTTAGTGTGAACAGTAGTAAATGCCCAGGTATACTTAATAGTGTCATTATCATCAATATCACTGGCATTATAATTGTTATAATTAAACCCTATTTTTCCTGCTACCATTTTCTAGTCAACAATAGCACTGATATTATCATGATTATTGATCGCAGCCTTTTAGCATCCAGCTCCATCGCTGATATCATTACTCTAATAAGGAAATTACAATTATCTTCAGCAGGATTTTTATTAATTGCTGTGATTTTACGATATGGTAATTGGTCGGCTTTCACCTTTTTTGTGGTCGGCTGACCTCAAAAATAATACATAAGTTCTGACTAAATGGAAAACGGAGAAAAAAATTATTTTTTCTCAAAATAACACTAATTATCATACGTGCATTTTCCGGCGATTTCCCGGTTTATTTTAATCCCGCTCGTCCCCCGGACTCTTTCTTCTGCTCCTGCTTACACATGCTGCCGATGGGTATATATGGATAATGGATATAATATATATATATATATATTATATATATATTATATATTATATATATATATATATATATTATATATATCACATACACACAGTAGTTCCATGTGTGTACCAGCAGTGCTCATCTGGCGAGAGGCGGCGGTTCACTCGCACATCCAGCGCTCCGGTTGTGAATATTCTTGCTGCTGAAGAAGAAGCTTCCCAGATCAGCTTTTGCTTGGTTGTTCGTTGCGATTGCGTCCCCCCCCCCTCCCCTCTCTCTCTCCTCTCTCTCTCTCTCTCTCTCTCTCGTCCTCTCTTCTCTCTCTCTCTCTCTCTCTCTCTCTCTCTCTCTCCTCTCTCTCTCGTCTCTCTCTGTCTCTCCTCGTCCCTCTCCTCTCTCTCTCTCTTCTCTCTCGTCTCTCTCTCTC
>NW_020870425.1:125175-130175 GCF_003789085.1 Penaeus vannamei | reverse complement strand
TTTCCACGAGAGCCCACTTCCTAGAGTAAATCACGTGATTCAGTATTCACCAATGAACCTAATCTGACTCAGTTCACAACCAACCCACCGAAATTTCACTGCAGTCCGTCAACAACACTTCAGTAGATACTACTGATCAGTAAAAGGGGAACAAAATATTATGGTGATGGTGACTGTAACTGATAACGATGATGTTTAATGATGGTGATAATGGCAGCGATGATGATCATGGTAGTGGTGATGATAATGATGATAATGATAATGATCAAGTTGATGTTGATGACGATAATGATGATGATAATGATGATGATGATGATGATGATGATGATAAGCATGATGATGATAAGCATGATAATATTCATAGTAATAACAATAATAGTAATAATGATAATGATGTCAATAATAGTAATAACAGCAACACAAATAATAATGATTATGATGAGGATGAAGGTGGCGATGATAATAATGGTGATAATACTATAATGGTGATGATAATAATAACAATAATAGTAGCAACAATGATAATAATGGGAGCAATAATAATGATAAAAACAACAATAACGATAACGATAATAATGACGATGATAACATTGATAATATCACTACTAATAATGATAATAATAATGATGATAATGGTGACAATAATAATATTGATAATAATATTAAAAATGATAATAATAGTAATAATAGTGATAATGACAATAGTAAGAATAATAAGTAATAATGATAATAGTAACAACAATGATAATGATAATAATATGTGAAGGGTTGGTGCTATTTCCCTATTTCAAAGGAGTATCGTAAGCACGAGAGTGCGAATAATGTGTTCGGGTTTCACTCCGCTCCGAAACATTAGGCTTCGCAGCGAGGTGTCGCCCAGAGATTACTTGTGAACCACCTAAGCTATGACTAAGCTCCGATCTCTGCACCACCTCGGTAAGTCTGTTTTGTTTTTCTGATGTATTTTCTGTCTAGCTCATTTGCTTTATTTAAAGTATTGTTTTGTGTAATAGTTGTGTCCACGCAATGTTATGGCAAATGTATAATGCAAATTATACCTTGTTTAAAGCGTCTTTTGATTGATTTGTCCGCATCATTGATCGTTTATCCTGAAGCACTGAGCGCATGACATCTACTCCCACACAAGCAAGGAACCTTTCCAAGACTCGTGTTGGCGAAGACGGATTACTTATGCTGTTCCATCCTCCATCAGAAATTGTGCCATGAGCTTGACTGTGCTTGCATTATCCGTGATTTTATTATTTTGGTGACTTGTATTTCCTGAGACACTTCGACTTATGTATATATTTGGATATATTTTACAGCGTGAAGCATGTTGTTTTGGTTAAACCTTAGATAAGCCACTCCAGTCCGGGATATTTTAAAAGCACAAAGGTGGATTTATGACGTTAAACATAAACCCGTAACATAATAGTAATGATGATAATGATAACAATAATGACTTATTATTATCATAATATTAATAATGATAATGATAACTGTAATAGCAAAATTGACAACAATAAATATATTAATGATAATAATGATTACAATAATAACACTAATGATTATAACAAAAGTAAGAGTAATAATAATGATAATGATTATAGCATACTGCATAGTCTTGCAATCGAGCAGACCACTTGGGTGTGTGTCTGCGATGGTTCCCTAGCGACTGTACAGTGGCTCTGGCCGGCGTGGGTTTTCCCTGGCCCGCGTGTTTCCTTGTAGGGCCGCTGGTCAGTTGTAAGGATGACCCAAGCTGACCTCTCTTACCAAGACGCTCACCTCTCCGAGAGCGACCTGCACTGCCGCCGACCGTACCCCTGCCTCGCCATGGCGGGCAGGCCGGGGGTCCACCAGCGGCAAGACCAATTTCGTGTTCATTTAATACTCGTGTGTTCACTTTTAATAATAGATGTGAAGCCGTTGCGGTACAGCATACTGCATAACATAATGTAGCAGGCAAGCTCATACATTACGTGAGTTGCTCCCTCATGGGGCGAGCTAACATGTGGTGCGTAAATATAGCAAACAGCGTGGCGAGTGGGCCGCGCCTTCGCCCCACGCCGTCACTGCGCTCGCGGGTCAGGAATATTTAAGCTGACCCGATTCTGCCCACCAGGCTAGTACAGTGGTAACGTGCCGTCCTCTCATCCGAGGGATCGGCGGTTCGCGCCCCGCCCAGGCGCGAGAAGTTGCAATTGTCGCTCGGAGGTTACTGCTGTGGCTGGGGGTGGGTAAGGACTAAGCTCTGTCGCGTCAGCACTTGCTTGATCGAGTCGACATTAGTCCCCCATAGCCCGGGCGAAGCCGCATATCGGACTTACTTGGATCCAGTATAGAAGGTTCGTAGCCTTTTATAATGATGATAATGATAATAATAATGAATAATAATAATAATGATAATGACAATGATAATAACAATAATAATAATGATAATGACAATGATATAACAATATTGATAATAATGATAATATAATGACAATAATTATGATATTAACAATAATAGTGATAGTTATTATCATGATGATAGTTATAAACGTAATGAAAATAAAAATAATGATAACAGCAATGATAATACGAGCAGTAGCAATGATAATGATAATGATGATAATGATAATAGCAATGATGATGATAATGGTAATAGCAATGATAATGATAACAATGATGATAATGATAATATTGATAATGATAATGATTACGATAATTACAAAAAGAACAAGAACAGCAACAATTAAAATAATAATAATAATGATCATGATAATAGGAAGAATGATAATGATAATGTGACAGAATAATAGTTATGATGATTATTATAAGAATGATGATAAGGGTCTTGATAATGATAATAGAATGATAATGATAAAACTGATACTACTAAAGGTAATGATAAGGATAATTACAACAAGAACAACAACAAAAAAGAATAATAACGATGATGATAATGATAATGGTAATGCTGATAATAATGATGATAATAGTAATGAACAATTATCTGTGGGATAACCACTAATATCACCATAATAACCAAAAAGATGAGAAAAGTAATGATAATTACAGTAGTTGCATTGGAAGTAGCGCTAGCAAGAATGTTAATGATAATGACAAAGAAAATAAATAACATGCTCATTATATTGTTAACAATGGCAGTGATAACGATGACAGCAATAATGAAACGTGACAATTACGATAACCTTTGCGTCAGCGTCATAGATATCGCTATCTCTCTGCATCTTCCAAAAACAATGCGATTTTGGAAGAATTCTTGGAGAGAATGAGAAGACAGAAGCTCAAGGTTTTTTCACGAAACGTTGAGCAGTGAACGATGTCCGCTCGTGTTCGTGAACAGAACCTTAATGACTTGTTTATATTTACGAGTACGAACTCTTATCTTAGACAATTACCGCAGCCTGAACCAGCGAGCCACCAATCAGCTTGATTACTTTAAATGATGCTTAAGGTCGACCATAATAATTTGAAGTCCATTAACCATTCTTATTGTCCAGGGAGCTGTATGAGGTATTCAGGATGATTATGGAGATGGCATGTGACGCAGACCATAATTAGATGGGATTTTTGTTCCGAGAACATTGATGTAAGCTGGAAAATAGCCATAATTTAGAAAATGGCTTGAAAGTTCGACAAACTGCGAAGGAAAAGAATGAGATAGACTCACTGATGGCGTAATAAAGGAAAAGAGAATTGCCTGCTTAGCCATTTACTTTACTGACCTGAGATCTGTATTCTGTTATTATTGTCATTATCATTTTTATTATTATTGATAGTATTATTATTATTATTTTTTTTTAATATTATCATCATTATATCATTATTATTATATTATTAGTATCTATTATTATTACTATTATTTATTATTATTATCATTATTATATACTATTATTAGTATATTATTTATTACTATTATTATTATCATTATTATATTACTATCATCATTGTTATTATCACGCCCTTAATGAAGTCTCACACAAAGAACATATTAGCGTTCACATGATCCTCCAGCTTCCCTTCCGACGGCGGCCGTGATCCTCTCAGCATATTTGCCAAATGCAGATGCGACAAACGGCTGCGTATTCATGGCGCAATTTGCATGACGGCGTTTCAACAACTGCACAGCTTCGTTGAAGGTCAGTTATTAAGTCAGCAAGCCAGCGCTCCTCCAGTTGTCTCGTAGTCGGGAGTTCGCTGTTGTTACTTGTTGCTCTTTAAGGTCTTTCTCTAATGCTGTAGAATGCAGTGTTGAACCTTGACATTATCCTCTGTCATTTCCGGATGGATTATCTTCTTCATCCATGTCAAAAGGAAACTTTCATTTATAACGTTTGATAAATGGATGATGTTTGATTATATTTTCCCATCATGGTAGATGAAAACCCGAATCATTATCATGACTATTATAAAAACTTAGTGAGTCTAGATTTTGCAGTAACAATTATAAGGATGAAAATAGTAATATTGTTAATAATTATGCCATGGATAATGAAGATGGTAATGGAAATATTCCAGTTGATTGCGGTGATGACAACAAACACCAAAAGAAATTATGATAATAGTAATACTAACAATATTGATAACGATAATAATGATAAGAAATAATCATGGTAATAGAAATAAAAATATTACTATAACAGTAATAATAATGCTGAAAATGATGATGATGGCTATGACTGCTACTACTAATACCATTAATAATAACAATAATATTGCTAATAAATAATAATGATAATGATAATGATAATGATAATGATAATATTAATAATAATAATAATGATAATGATAATAATAATAATAATAATAATAATGATAATAATAATAATGATAATAATAATAATAATAATAATGATAATATAATAATAATAATAATGATAATAATGATAATGATAATGAAAACAGCAGTGATAATAATCATAATATAATAATATATACTACTCATACTACTACTGCTAACAATAATGATAATGATAATAATAATAATAATA
>NW_020870425.1:112675-115175 GCF_003789085.1 Penaeus vannamei | reverse complement strand
GAAGTCATCATATTAATGCCTAGAACCGCTACAAAGGTATCTGCTTTCATGAATATTTCGATGTTATCAAATGCATCTAAAGTAAACTCAAAGAGCTTCGCTGTTATTTCCTGTCAACAAACGTTCCATGCCATTAGCAACCTTCGGAAAATATTTTTTCATTCCTGAAGCTAATGGAAGTTTCGCCTTCTGTGTTATATTTTCGTTGTCAATACTGTGTGGGTCACAGTCCAAGGCAATTTTGTTTGCATATATCATATGTATCGAATGCAAGAAAATTAAGCAATATATTCTATATATCTGTCTGTGATATCATATAAACAATTATCCTGCCATTACTGGTATCTGCCATCTACGACCTCGGAAGTCATACCTAAGCGTCATTACTACTTCATCGCTTCGTCATGGAAAAGCAGAACGTACGACTGGAATCACAGCACTTGCTTGGCTTCGCTGGCTCTGGCACAGGTCCTTCTGTTTGGCTTTTGTTCCTCAGCTACACGCTCCTCCCATCCCTCAGCTTAGTCCTCACAGATCTGCATGTCTGTATCACAGGAAGAACCGGTGGACATGGGGTTGGGCAGATTAAACCTGTCCTTTGCTGTCTCCACGAGTGCGGACAAGGGAAGGTCCTCCTCCTCCTCCAAGTGAGTCAGTGGCAGAAGGGGGCGGGGCAACAGTGCCAAGAAAGGTAAAGAAACCACACTTCCTGAAGCGATGAAGCTCGTCGCTCGTGGTCGGTTGATTGGGATTCGCTCGTCTTTTTTAGACTTTGCGTTGTCCGTTGTCCGCATTTCCGGGTGTCCTTTGGATCGGGGTTTTAACAGATAGGATTATATATCATTTCACTCTTGTCTTGCCAAATCTGGTCTTAATTGTGGGATGCCCACGATACTGGAATGCCCGGTAAGCGAAGTTCTACTGTATATATATATATATATATATATATATATATATATATATATATATAATATATATATAATATATATATGCACATACATATATATATATATGAATATACATATGTATGTATGTATGTATGTATATGTATAAATATATGTATGCACACATATATATGTGTATATATATATGTATACATGTATATATATATATATATATATATATATATATATATATATATATATATATATATATATATATATATATATATATATATATATATATATAATATAATATATATATATATATATATATATATATATATATATATTATATATATATATATATATATATATATATATATATATATATATATATATGCATGCACACACGTGTGTTTCTGAACAACTTCTGTATTTAGAAATATATATTGTCTGAACTCCATTCGTTTTTCATGATTTTACTGTTTTTCCTTTTTTTTAGAATATATTTTCTATAAAGGTTTTACATCACAAAAACAAAGTTAATGCTAAAAGCTTCTGTTGCTTTACTCTGATTCTGACAAATACAACATATTTTTACTGCTCACCAGAGCAATCAGGTAAGCGCTGAAAAAGCCCACAACTCTCGACTCTCACTGCAGGTCCCGGCTGGAGCACACTTGGCACCCCACGGAGGGCCAGCCGCAGTTGCAGGTTACAACTAGCGCCAACCACAAAACCCTTAAAAACCCTTAAAATGACAACACAACACTAATTCTCAGAACAGATAAAGGGCGAGTTGTTATTTGAAACAAGGGTGATTATAAACAAAAGCTGATGGATATTCTCATTGAAGTTCAAACGAATCACGACTGAAGTATCCTCCAATCTGCTATACTGGGAAGAAAAATTAAAAGACTACATCGTACCTTCAAGTCATCCATTAATACAAACACCTGTAACTTCCTAATGACTTCTGGATCCAGACCTGGTGTGCCTTATGGACTACCCAAGGTTCATAAACTAAATCTTCCGGTAAGACCTATTATTTCCTCGGTTAGCACGTTTGATTATAGTACTGGGAAAATTTTGCTCCCATCATCTCTCACTTAACTAATCACTACAACATTGGTAATTCCACATCTTTTGCCAAAGAAATCACATCACTAAATTTCCATTAACCCGTCACAATGTCGAGTTCTGCGGTTGAATCATTGCTCATAAACGTGCCTCTACAAGAGGCCACAGAATTAATAGTTAACAACCTGGTAACTTTCATCTTGACAAATTTGGATTAGATAAAGTTAACTTCAAAAAGATTACTTGAAAATACAGACCATCTCTAATGGTCTGTAATTTTACATTTGACGATTTCCTTTTTACACAAATAGCCATGAGCTTTCCACTAGGCCTTTCCTATGCTAATGCCTTTCTATGTCGTCACGAACATCACTGGCTAGAACGATGCCCGCCGGAATTCAAACCTCCACATCATCGCTGGTACATCGACAACCCTTTTCTGCTCTTCAAACATCCTTCACACGCTAATCTTTTCTTAGATTATCTAATTCCAAACACCCAGCATTAGATTTACTTGTGAAATGCGAAAGGACAACCAA
>NW_020870425.1:95813-101049 GCF_003789085.1 Penaeus vannamei | reverse complement strand
ATAGATAGATGGATAGATGTATGTATAGATACGATACCCCAACCAGAGTGATAGGAAAATGAAAAAAATAGGTTTGATGTATCTAACAAAGGGAGAGCCGAGGATCAAACAGACACATCAACTCGGAAAGTTTGCAATCAGAGCCGAGATGAAATGCTTTTTCTCGAATGCCAAATCTTGGAAACATCTTAATGGCTTGGTGCGTATTTTCTTCAAGAGAATCTTTTATTTTTCCTCTTTTTTTTCTAAAAATGGAAACTGGATCGAGTGGCTGAAATTCGCGGGACGTTTTCTGAAAACGAAATGCCAGAGAATAATGATCTCCGTTGCATACACGAAAGCGAAAAACGAGCTGGGGGCGCCCACTGTCGCCGTCCATCTTGTGTCTGGCTCGGGCGTGGGCGGCGCGGCCTCTGCCCCCCGCACGCCCGCCTCGCCTCCACGCAAACTCGGCCGGAGAGAAGATCAGATTTTCCTATTGACACACAGGACTCCCCGGTCGCCGTCACGCGGGCGAAAGGACTCGGACCTCGAGGTGCCCCAGGGACCCGTCGCTCCAGCGCCTTTGGAGGGGAGGAAAAACTTGTCAAGTCCGACGAATATTTCGCCTCTCTGCTCCTTTGCTGTTTCTCGGGAGTTTTTCGTCGCCCAACTTTCTTCGTTTCCTCATTCTTTTTTTGTGTGTGTGTCTTTGTCTCTCCGTCTTTCTGTTCTCTGCCCATCCTGCTCTGTCTCTGTCTGTCTATCTGTGTTTGTTTCTCTCTCTTTCTCTCTTTCTCTCTCTCTCTCTCTCTCTCTCTCTCTCTCTCTCTCTCTCTCTCTCTCTCTGTCTTTCTTTTTGTCTCCCTGTCTCCCCAACACATATTTCTTCCTTTCTCTCCCAGTTTAACCAGTGGACAGTTACGTCCTCACATATAAAAGGGCATACAACAAATGTAATCTAAATAAACAACTAGACGCAATAAACATTCTTGTTCTGCGCCAAAACATAACGCATGGCATCCACCGGCACTTACACAGTTTAAATAATGTATGCTGTATGAATTATCCACATGAAGCTCACACACCAATTGTGATAATGAACGGAGAGTCATACGAACGCAGATGGAGCAAAATGTGCATGGATCTTAAATCAAGCATAAAAAGCATTGCGAGCACACACGCACAAACATCCCGCAGAAAAGTTATGTTTACGTGGTTGATATTTATGTCAAAAGCACACACATCCTTCATTCTACTGCGAACTGTATTCGCAAGCATCTGGCATTCAAGGCAGTCCCCGCTTTGCAATTCATGTTAATGCTAACTTCCTCTTAGTTTCTGGAACGCAAAGTAATGAAGATACATCGTCTTCGAAATCAGAGCACGGGAGCCTTAACAAAAGCCAAATGCTATAAGCTGTAGAGGGTCTGCTTTAATGTTGGTAAAAATGTTATGTTAAGGATACACTCACACATCAGTGCTATAAGTAATGCCACGCCGCAAGCTATTCGTTATGTTTTCTTTGTTGAACGTAATTCCTATGTATCCTAAACTATCTTTAGAAATTTTGATCACGAAATATTTCCATCACTCTCTAGGCTTAACTCAAACACACTCGCATTTCGTTTGTGCTGGCGAAGCAATAGCATCGGAGATACTATCATATTTATCTTATAGCGATGGTTTTGAATAACGGTTTTTACATAAAAGGCCAGTCTCCATCTGAGCAAATGAGTTTTATAGACGGAAATTCTATATTTACTACAGGATCCATCGCGCTCCCGCTTCTGATCAAATTTGGCCAAGACACGTGGCGCGCAAGTGAGGGGAACGCCTCGCGGTGGCTTGCTCGGCGGAGGCTAGAATTCGCTTAACTGCTTCAGCAAAAAGGAATCTTCTGTTTGTATGCTCATATTTTTATCAGATCTTCAGTGGTGTTCTCTCTCCTCTCTTTATCTCACTCTCTCTCTCTCTCTCTCTCTCTCTCTCTCTCTCCTTCTCTCTCTCTCTCTCTCTCTCTCTCTCTCTCCCTCTCTCTCTCTCTCTCTCTCTCTCTCTCTCTCTCTCTCTCTCTCTCTCTCTCCTCTCTCTCTCTCTCTCTCTCTCTCTCTCTCTCTCTCTCTCTCTCTCTCTCTCTCTCTCTCTCTCTTTCTCTCTCTTCTCTCTCTCCTCTCTCTCTCTCTCCTCTCCCTCTCTCTCTCTCTCTCTCTCTCTCTCTCTCTCTCTCTCTCTCTCTCTCTCTCTCTCTCTCTCTCTCTCTCTCTCTCTCTCTCTCTCTCTCTCTCTCTCTCTCTCTCTCTCTCTCTCTCTCTCTCTCTCTCTCTCTCTCTCTCTCTCTCTCTCTCTCTCGCTCTGTTAAACACACGTGCGTGCCGCTGTATGTGCCTATGTATGAGTGTGTTGCTATGATTAGTTCATGCAAAACATATTAGATATACTGCGTTATGCTAAATTATGCAAATTAGTTTGTTTAACATTCTAGCCTTGCCAAGATTACATACACCTATCTTACATATAAGTGAATAGTGAGTTGATTATAAGATGAGACTCATTTTTCTTACTTATATTGCTGTAAGTCAATCCCACAAATAAATTTCTTAATCTGCAATTTTACTTTATTTTGTCACTGAAGATAGCACTGGGTTTATTGACGTTCAATTTAGATTTGCTTTGTTCATCTCAGTTAATTGCGGTTTATCAGACTTTAGATTTAATACAGATTTTAACGTTCATTTGTACAGTTCATCCGTTGTATGATTTGTTTAACAAGGCCATGTTAGGGTCGATGATGATAGATAGATGTAGTTATGGGTGTATTCATGTTTTTATGAATGTATGTATGCATGGATGGATGGATAGATGGATGGGTGAGAAGTGGGGTGGATGGCTGGCTGTTGGATGGATCGATAGATGGATAGGTGAGTAGATGGATGGAGAGAGACGGATTGCGGTCGGAAGAACGTTTGGATGGATGGATATACAGACAGTTACATACATAGGTAGGTGAATGAAAGGAGAAAACAAATGATTACGAATAGATAGAGAATGAATAGATAAAACAGCAATGAGAAGAAGAGAGGAAGATTATCCTTCCTGATTCATTCCCGCCCTCCCTCGACGCACCGATCACCCCCCTGCATCACCCCCCCCCCCACCTCCTGTCTCGACATGAACCGGTATAACAATGTTACAAATAAACGATATTGTAATGTCCAATAACCTCGCCAATAAAGTTAATTGCTTTATTATTCCACAAAAGTCCAGCCTTCACAAGTAAAAATCGTAGCAATGAAACAGATTAACGATGCAATTCCGGGGACATCGAAAACAAAGCGTAAATGAAAAAAGAAAAAAAAAAAAAAAAAAGAAAGAAAAAAAAAGAAAGAAAAAAAAAAAAAAAAACAGCATAAAAGAGATACAGCTTTGCATGTTAACAATGGCTTGTTGTTTGTCGCAGCGAGAGAGAAGCAAATTTGTCGGGCTGTCTTCCCCCGAGGTTGATACCGGGCCCGCCCCCCCCCCCCCGCCCCTCGCCTGCAAGAGAGGTCGATGATTTCCCGAACAAGTGCGAGACAGTTCAGTCAAAGACGCGACCAAGGAGTGGCTGGGGGAACAGAAGGGAAATTTCTCTGTGGTTCTGTTGCGTTATTGCATTCGAGGAATTTCAGTCCGTGAATTTCCATGCTCTGAGGATGGGAGAATTAATTTCTTTCTAGAACAAGGTGCTTGTCGATGATATTAAATTGATATTAAAAGGAATCATCCCCTGATGCCCATTAGGATAATGCCTACTACCCATGGTTATTATGTTTTCAATTGTGATATAAGGAGAATGCCGTTTTCTCTGCCAAAATGTCTATAGCAATCTCTCTCTCTGTCTGTCTGTCTCTCTCTCCTTCGAAAATGAACAGACTCCGCCATTCTGTGATGTTTTTTTTGGTCGCCAACTCCCCGTTGACACAGAAATAGCTATTAATCATCCCGGTCCCCTGAACTGGTGTAATGCAAACACATCCGGCCAGACAATGCCATCTGTCCTTTTACCTAATCAAGATAGGACAACAGCTCGTTTATAAAGGACTTTTTTTTTTTTTTTTTTTTTTTTATGAGTAAAGTGCAGCCATGCCATCAGGTGAGAGACGGAGGCTTAAAAAAATGACGAGATCAATAATTCACTTGAATTTCAGCCGGACTGTGATCGTCGACCGGCTGCGTTCGGCCATTCTGGAGGCTCAGTCATGCGTTATGCAGCTCTTGTCATGAATTCGCAATCATGAGACTTTAGACAGCCGGGGAGGGGGGGAGGGTCTTTGTAAAACCCGTTCTCTCATGAGTTATTATTTTATTTTTGTATATATATACATGTATATATTTATATAATTATAACAAAAAGTATACATGTACACACACACACACACACACACCACAACACTCACACACACACACCACACACACACACACGCGTGTCCTTCTATATATATACACTTTATATATTATCTCATTATATATTTCCTCCTCCTCCTCTTTCTCTTCCCCTTACTGCTCCTCCTTCCTCATATCTTTCCCCCCTCATATATATCTCACCCCTCTCTTTCTCACCATCTTACCTACTATCCCTCTACCTCTATCTCTATACTCATGCCAGTAATGCACTCCGTTCTTCACCCCCTCCTCCTCCTGCATCCTCCTCCTCCTTCGCTTCGTCCTCCTCCTCCTCCGCCTCCTCCTCCTCCTCCTCCTAAACCCACCACCACCACTGCTAGCGCCCCTCTCAACATCTCCTCCTGCTCGCGTGTGCCTCTGTCGCTCTGTGTGCCCTGTCGTTTCGTCTCTCGCCCTGCTGCTGCTGCTGTCGCTGTCCTCGCTGTTCCCGTCGTGTTGTTGCTGCTCCGCGGATCCTCTTTCTGCCCCCTCCCCGCCTTCCGACAATCTTTATTATCACCGCGGAGTGTCCGGTGCGATGTGCATGCTCGTGTAGTGTATAGATGTGGATGTGATTTTAGCCACGTGTCACTCCCCCCGTGAATATTCGATTCCTTTATGGAGTGTCGTCGGTGTGATGTTTGCTTCTCTGTTGCCTCGTTGCTGTTTTTCGCTTGTTGTGTGCTATGTATGTGCAAGTTGTGGTAACTTGTGAATGGGTGTAGTATCTTGTGTGTGTGTGTGTGTGTGGATGTGTCGTGCCCTGTCGTGCAAAATTATCCGCGCTGCATTCTTTTTGACTCCCTCCTTCCCTCCATTTTTTTTTTTTCTT
>NW_020870425.1:73313-75813 GCF_003789085.1 Penaeus vannamei | reverse complement strand
CACGAATTACAGAAAACACCTCTTCTCTCTTAGATTTAATAACTGACAGATCAGACGTCATTCTCCATTCCGATGTCATCACGTGCCATATTTCTGACCATGAACTTATCACGATGACGTTAAATATAAAGAAAACAAAGCGACCACCAGTAATAAAAATTTTACGTGATTTACTATGACCATCAATCTTTCTGCGAGTTTATATTGTCTAAAGAAATAACTCTGTTAGATATTTCATCGACAGATCATGTAGACAATTAAGTAATTATTCTCACGGAAGTTATTAAGAGAAGCATTGTTGCGCTGGCTTGATGACAGAGAAATAATGGTCACGAAGCTCTTAAAAGTAATAGAAATGAAGCCGCCTTTCAGGCAGATGAATTGAAAAAGAAAAATGTAATATTGCTAATTCAATGTGCAAAAAGAAATTATTTCAGAAATGAATTCACAGAATCCAAGAACCTCTGATTAAATCCTACACAAAGCACAGAGCATTTTAATTACTTCTTTTTAAAAATTGGAAAACTAACTTTTGAACAAACAACTGCTTCTATATTACAACAAAACAGAGATCAGGCAAAGCTCACAACTAATTTTTTTTCAGACCACAACCTGTGGACGTAGAAACAATCATCTTAGTAATAAAACACCTTCGCGAAATAAATGTTGTAGGAGCTTTGCGCTTTATCAGAGATAGTCTAACCGCAACTACACATTATTTGACGGTCGTTATTAACACCTCTCTTCTCACTGGAGTCTTTCCATCACTTTGGAAACAAGGTACAGTAACATTAATTTTCAAGTCGGGGATGTAGACGATGTGAATAATCATTGCCTTATTGCTATACTCCCTATATTATCCAAAATTCTTGAAAAAAATAGTAGCAAATCAATTGACGAGTTTCCCGGAGGCCAATAAATGATCTAAAACGCAACTTGGTTTAAGAAATAGGATATCTACTGAAACAGGTTTACTGCAAATTACTGATAAGATTTCCAATAACATCAGGAAAATTTGCTCACATAGTGCGACCTTTCTAATGCTTTTGATAGTGTCAGCCATGAAATTCTCCTTAACAAATTGATAAATAATAAAATTGATAACCTATTTACAATTTTCATAAATGATTTATCAACCATAGCCCATAACTGCCTTCTATGATTCACAATTTCTTCATAGTGGCTCCGTAAACAACTTAAGTACATTATTAAGAAACACCCAGCATACTCTTACACAAGCAAGATTATATTTTTGTCGCTAATGGCCTGAACCTAAATCCACCTAAAACTCAATGTATATTCAGAGGTAGCCGGCAGAACACAGCTAAAATTCCCAGTGAAGGCTGCTCCATCAAATCAAACACTTAAGTGAAAAATCTGGAAGTACACATGTTGACAAAATGCAAAGGAAAGTAGTAGACATCCTGGTATATCTTATTCATATAAGAAACCATATCACTATTAAAACTAGAACCAAGGTTGTGCAAACTCTAGCTCTAAGCATAATTAAATATAGTTTAAATATTTGGGGTTCGACCAACAAAACCCATATGATAAAAGTACAAAAATTGCAAAACTATGATGCAAGACTTGCATTAGGTAATATCAATAAATTTGATCACATCACCCCGCATATCCAAAAATTAAAATGGTTAAAAGTACATTCTAAATACAGTTATGACACATGTGTATTCATTTACAAACTCATTCATGAGGATTATCCGCAATGGTTAATGCCCTTGCAAACTGTAGGGAACACATCAGGTGTTCAGACAAGTAAATTCTCTTTATGTTAAGACATCGAGTACCGGTACAGGGGTTCGACAAATGGAAATACGTGAACCCAAGTTATGGAACATGCTACCAGATGATACAAGAAACATTATTTCAAAATGAAATTAAAAGAACACCTTAAATATTAGAAATGCATTTATGTAAAGAATAACCCATACCATTAATGGACTATAGTGTTGATTTTGACTATGTGTCTTTATATGTACATGCATATTGTGTTTGTATGTATATATATATATATATATATATATATATATATATATATATATATATATATATAGATAGATAGATAGATAGATAGATAGATAGATAGATAGATATACATATATTATATATATATATTATATATACATATGTATATATATATATATATATATATATATATATATATATATATATATATATATATATATATATATACAAGATACACACACAACACACACACACACACACACACACACACACACACACACACACACACACACACACACACACACACACACACACATATATATATATATATATAATATATTATATATATGTATGCATATATATATATATATATATATATATATATATATATATATATATAAATCAATCTATATATCTGTCTGTGTGTTCGCATTATGTATGTATGTCTTGTATTTCTTATACATACATCTTCTTTGCCTTCAGCTTTTACCCATTTCTCAGTGTGGTCACTGAT
>NW_020870425.1:63313-65813 GCF_003789085.1 Penaeus vannamei | reverse complement strand
TCAGAGTCATTAACCTTTCCCAAAATCACCTGAACTCATCCCGACATTATCTGATATATTTATATAAAGCTAATTCAGATACGGTATAATAATTGTTATAAGGATTAAAACCGCGTTCGGTTGGCAAACCAAACTGGAACTCTACACTCCCTTCTCCCTTCCGTGCACTCACCTTTAGGATGTAGAGTCACGTTATGCATGAGATATGACATCAGTCTCGTGGCTCTCTTTTAGCATTTGGAAAAACGGCAAGGCTTGGCATCCAGCGGCGGCCCCTGCGTGCTGCCCCTATAAACCGCTCTCCTACATCGAAATCCTTTCATGGATATTCCATTTTGGGGGAAGGGGAAATATTATGTTGGCTTATTTGTCACCAATCGAGCTTTTGTTGTCAGCAGTTCCCCCGTTCGATTTATAACTCTGCTTGGCCGTCCCTTGTCGTATTTAGAGGCGAGGAATTGCTCTGGATCCATCGCTTTTCTTTCGATTACCCTTTAGAGCAAGGGAGAAACTCGTCTCCTTATTCTCCAGTTGCAGGACGTCAGTGTGGTTCACAGAGAGCAGCTTAGATAAACTTAATATTGGTATTACCAATGTTCTCGTTAGTTAAAGAAAATATTACTAAATCCCTCACCACTTGTTGATTTCATTGTTGTTTATGTTGTGGAGAATTTCATTTCATTTTCCTTGCCAGGATATCTAAATAAGACCCCTCGCTTCGAGCTGGCTTGCCATATTTGCATTATGTTAATCTTTGCCATAGTGACCTGGTCGAATTCAGCTTGTCACCGATTTTTTTTTTTTTTTTTTTTTTTTTTTTTTTTTTTTTTTACGGGAGTATGATCTATATCTAGTTGTTTTACGGAAATGCGGTGCCTTGAGCGGGGCAGACGTATAGACAGTAATTTCCTGTTGTCATGTGCTCTTTATAATATGAACAAAAAGGATTGAAAATACTCATCGATGACCTTACCTTTTGATGCGGCATTCATGGTGTGGATAAGGCCGGGTTTCGTCCGCCCTAATACTGACTATGCCAAGTACAGTCTTCATTTTCCAGTCCGCCCAAATTTGTTTTACTTTCGGTCGATTTCAAGCCTATTATAATTAATAATCCGACAGGGCAGTTCAAGCTCGAAAATTACTAATGGTAATTATTTATCGTTAGATATTCTTGTCACCTGTTAAACAATGTTACTATCATGACTGGAGAATTTATGTTATTTGTAACATATATATATATATTCATATATATATATATATATATATAAATATATATATATATATATATATATATATATATATATATATATATATATATATATATATATATATATATATATATATATATATATATATATATATATATATATAATACATATGTATGTATATACCTAAACATATATAGATATATGTATATATGTATATGTATGTACATATTTAAGTGTATGCATGTGTGTGTGCAAATACGTATGTATATATAAATATGTATGTATATATATATCTGTATATACAGATCGTCTTCAGACAAAAACCATTTCGGTTTTTGTCTGAAGAGGAACTCGTGAAGAGTTCGAGTTTATTATTTCTCATTGGCTAGTTTCATTTTCATTTTTGTGTTCATGTGATTGTGTTTGTGCTATATATATATATATATATATATATATATATATATATATATATATATATATATATATATATATATATATATATATATATATATATGTATATGTATATATATGTGTGTGTGTGTGTGTGTGTGTGTGTGTGTGTATGTGTTGTATGTGTGTGCGTGTGTATGTGTGTATATGTATATAATATATATCATATACATATACATACACACACACACATTATAATAAACGTCATGGCCCCCGTTAAGTGACTGCCATCTTTTATGGTAGTTATGAATAATATGGTGTCAGTAGCTATAGGACGAGAACACCCTATGGAAAGATTCCAATTTATTGATATGTATATGATGATTATGTGTAGATACTGTAGATGAGATAAATGCTCAATGCTCAAGATTTTGACATTTCCCAACACTCCGTTGTGAGCATTTTTTATTTTTTTTATTTTTTACTTTATTTACTTTATTCATTCATTTAATTTTTGGAGCGTAACATGTGCCTAAGCCATGATATCTAATCGGAAGGTCCATGCTAACGAGAACAGAAGCCTAAATGAACGTGTAAATATGGAACGACATTCGGAGCCACCGGGTTTTATCCTTTGCATTTCCTGGTTGCGTTCATCATCAGATGCCAATTTCCTCCTTGCTCAAAATTCGACGATACGCCTCCAAAAGGGAAATTCATGAAGGTATAAGTATATGCAGAACACACTCACACTAACAAATGTGTATATGCACATAATTTACACGTGTTTGCATGCGAACAGAAACATGTACAGTTTCATACAGGAGGAACTGGCGCACCGAGGTCAAGGGTTGATGACTTTTTGCCCTGTTGGTGGACCACAGGCTACTGTCGGGGTT
>NW_020870425.1:41216-46216 GCF_003789085.1 Penaeus vannamei | reverse complement strand
GTATAATAGTAGTAATAATAGTAGTAGTATAGATAAAACAACAATTCTGATTCTGAATTTGATAAAAACAATAATATGTGATAGTAAAATAAATTACTAATGTAATGGTGATATGATATAATGTTACTGCTACTTTTACTACTGCTACTACTGATTCTTTTACTTCTATCACCACGGCTACTACTATGCTAATAGTAATGGATAAGAACAGAAATAATATATGATAACAATAATGATAATTTTGATAGTGATAGTAATGATGATGATTATAATCATAAAACTAATAATGGTAATGGTAATATCAACGACAACAACAATGATAGTATTAATAACAACAGTAATGATAGATATGATAATGATGACAATAGTGATGAGAAATAACAAATATGATAATGGTGACAACAACAACAACAACAACAATGGTAAAGATTGCAGTAACAGTAATTATAACAGTAGTAGTAGTACTAGTTATACAGATAACAATAACGAAACTTCAATAATGATGCCAATAATAATAGTTATAGTAATATAATAATAGAAATAATAATGATGATAATAACAATGATCATAATAATAATGATAAAATCAACAACAACAATAATATCAGTGATGAGAATTATAATGATAATAATGGTGAAAATTATAATGATTATGATAATAATAATGATAATGATGACAATATTGATAATGATAATAATAATGATACAAAAAATGATAATGATGATAATGTCAAAAAAGAAAAAATAACAATGATAAAATAATGATAATAATAATGATGATGACGCTACTACTACTACTCTTCCTCGTCATCAATCTCCCCTCTTTTCCCCTCCTCCTTTCGCCTCCAACACCCCCAGATTTCCCTTAGAGCCCTCACCACCCCCTCCTCCTCTCCCTCCTCCCCCTCCCACCCTCCCCTTCATCACCGCAGTCAAAAGGCGTCGAGGGCGTGCGGGCGGTCTTGTGTGCGTGTGTGGGCGGGATCATCTTAGGTGTAGTGAGGGGCGCCTTGCGTGTGTGATCCTTATAAACACTTTCTTGATCCAGCTTTTGCTTACATGTCTTGCTCTTAGGGGAGGTGGGGGAGGGGAGGAGGAGGGATAGAGGAGGGAGGATGGGGAGGGGAGGATAGGGGTTAGGAAGAAGGGGAGGAGGAGGGAGAATGGGTGGAGGTGGGTGACGGGGAGGGGAAGGGGAGGACGGGGGGGGGGGAGGAAAGGGGAAGAGGGGGAGAAGGGAAAGGGGAGGAGGGGGATGGATGGGAGGAGAGGGGGGAGGAAATGGAAAGGGGAGGAGGGGGAGGATGGGGTAGGAAGAAGGGGAGGAAGGGGAGAGAGGTAGGGGAGGGGGTGGACGGTGGGAAGGAGAGAAGGAGGGGAGGTAGGGGGGGGTGGACGGTGGGAAGAAGAGGAGGGAAGAGAAAGGGGGAAGAGGAGTAGTAGGAAAGAAAAGGAAGGGTTAGAACGGTGGGAGGAGTAGGAAGGGGGAAAGGGCATGGGAGGACGAGAGGAAGAGGAAGAGGTGGAGGAGGAAGGGAAGAGAAGAAGGAAGTAGGGAACGGTGGGGGAGAAGGGGACGAAGAGGAGGAGGGTAAAAAACCTATAGATATAATAGTATCAATTATCCTTCTTAAAAAATATATCTATATAATTGAAATCAGATTGTAAAGTGCTTATAGAATAGAGAATGTAGCACAAGAACAGCCATAGAAATACGAAGCGAGCGCCATATATGATGGGTTGTCTTTACGATAAAGAAAGAGGAGGAGTAGGTAGAGGAGGAGGAGAAGGAAGAGGAGGAGGAAGCGGTGAAGGACAAGGTGGAGGAGGTGAAGGAAGAGGAGGTGGTGGAGGGGGAGTTGGAGATGGAGGTAGAGGAGGAGGAGGAGAAGAAGAAGAAAAAGGAGAAGGAGAAGTAGAAGAAGAAGGAAAAGAAAAGGAAGAACAAAAACAAAACGAAGAAAGAAGAAAACAAAAGAAAAAACCCGCATGTACATCCACTTAATACCCGAACCAGCGCCCCCCCCACCCCTACCCCACCCTCCCACGCACCAGACCCAAACCTCCGAACACCCCAAACCTCCCACAGAAGCCCCTCCCCCTCTCCACAAACGGACACGCCCCCTCACCCCGCCCCGTTGTCCCAGATCGAGGAGCACACCCTCCCCCTGACGACATCCTGAGCCCGTTCTGCCTTATCATTTGACTTAATGATACGGTTTCAGGAATTCAGAATTAGCCCCTGATTGCTCTCGCGGACGTGTTCAAAGCCTCGCCTACGTGGCTTAGGCTTGGGTGTGAACCGGCAATGCGGAAAGTGTGTACATTTGGGTACAGGCGAAGGGTGCCTTGGAGAGGTCGTTGTCTCCTCTCCTCCTTTTCCTAGACGAGAGGAGTACAGTTCGGATCCTAAGTACTCTCTCTCTTGCGTCTGTGACTGTTCATTCAATCGGCGAGACGTTCCCTTCGCTTCGTTATCGAGGAAGTGCACTTTCTTTTCTTCTTTAATTCTTCCTTGAAATGTACTTTTTCGCTTCTTCCTTGATATGAACTTTTTCGTCTTAATTCTACTTTGATATGAACTTTTCGTCTTAGTTATTCCTTGAAATTCATTCGCTTTAATTCTTCCTTGATATGCACTTTTTTCGAATTAAATTCTTCCATGAAATGTACTTTTTTCGTCTTAATTCTTCCTTGAAATGTACTTTTTTCGTCTTAATTCTTCCGATTTTCGCTTTAATTCTTCCTTGATATGCACTTTTTTTCGAATTAATTCTTCCATGAAATTGTACTTTTTTCGTCTTAATTCTTCCTTGAAAGTATCTATTTCTACTTGATATGAACTTTTTTCGTCTTGAATTCTTCTTGATATGAACTTTTTTCGTCTTAATTTTTCCCTGAGATGGATTCCCACTTTTTCGTCTTAATTCTTCCTTGAATGTACTTTTTTCGTCTTAATTATGTACTTTTTTTCGTCTTAATTCTTCCTTGAAAATGAACTTTTTTCGTCTTAATTCTTCCTTGAAATGTACTTTTTTCGTCTTAATTCTTCCTTGAAATGTACTTTTTTCGTCTTAATTCTACTTGATATGAACTTTTTTCGTTTTAATTCTTCCTTGAAATGTACTTTTTTTCGTCTTAATTCTTCCTTGAATGTACTTTTTTCGTCTTAAATTCTTCCTTGAAATGTACTTTTTTCGTCTTAATTCTTCCTTGAAATGTACTTTTTCGTGAAATGTACTTTTTCGTCTTAATTCTTCCTTGAAATGTACTTTTTTTCGTCTTAATTCTTCCTTGAAATGTACTTTTTTCGTCTTAATTCTTCCTTGAAATGTACATTTTTCGTCTTAATTCTTCCTTGATATGAACTTTTTTCGTCTTAATTCTTCCTTGAAATGTACTTTTTTCCGTCTTAATTCTTCCTTGATATCGTCTTAATTTCTCGATGCATTTCCATCCGGGACATCTTGGGATCTGAGAGTCGTTCTGAGAGCGTCGGACTTTCTCTGTTGCTCTCGACCGAAAGACTTGGTTCTTGATGGCAGATAAGGAAGTGGGGCGAAGAGGGGAGGGGGTGAGGAGGAGAGGGAAAAGGAAGAGGAAGAGGAGGAGGAGGAGAAGGGGAGGAGGAGGAGGAGAAGGAAGAAGGAGGAGGAAGGAGAAGGGGGGGAGGAGTAGGAAGAGGAGAGAGGAAGAGGTGGAGGAGGAGGAGGAGGGAGGAGGAGGGAAGAGGTGGAGGAGGGAGGAGGAAGGGAAGGGGGTGGAAGAGTAGTAGTAGTAGTAGTAGTAGTAGTAGTAGTAGGAGGGAGGAGGAGGAGGAAGAAAGGAAAGGGGTGGAGGAGGAGGAGGAGGAGGAAGAAAGGAAAAGGGGTGGAAGGGTAGTAGGTAGTAGTAGGAGGAGGAGGAGAGGAAGGAAGGTAAAGGGGTGGAGGAGTAGGAGGAGGAGGAAGAAGGGAAAGGGGTGGAAGGAGGGGAGGGAAGAGGAGGAGGAGGAGGGGAGAAAAGGGAAGAGGAAGGAGGAGGAGGGGAAGGGGTAGGATAATGATGATGATGATGGGGGGATTTAAGAGAGTAGAATGAGGAGAGAAAGAAAGAGGAGGAGGAAGAGTAGGGAAAAGATGGAAAAGGATGAAGCAGGAGTAAAATAGAAAGAAGGAAGAGAAGAAGGAAAGTGATTAGAATGAGGGGAAAGAAAGAGAGGAGCAGGCGGAGGGCGAAGGGAGGAAAGAGGGGAAATTGTTCCCCGCGCCACCCGTCCCTGTCACCTGTGCCAATCATAACTCATCAATTTGTTCTGGACTTGACACAGGCACTGCAACCTCGACTCACAAATTCCGCATTTTTCACACCTCGTGGTCTGCCCTCATACCTCATATCCCCTCCCCCCCCCCCCCCCGCCTTTTACTCCACAGCTTCCCCTCATATCTCAATTTGCGGACGCCTTTTCCGCTCCCATTGGGCCTCCTGTCCTCTCGCATAACCCATGACACATATTTCCCACAATGCATCTGATTATGTCCAATATCTCATACGTTCCCTTTCAAAGTCCTCCTTTCTCCCTAATCTGCTCTTCCACAATTTGTCCTCCGGTTTCGTTATGATCTGTTCCTCCCTTAAAAAAAAGAAAAAGAAAAAGGAGAAATAAAACTATATATATCTGTATACACAAATAAATTCAGGAACTTCATGAGATGCTGAGTTGTACGTCTTCTTTCCCTCCAAGATCAAACAAGACTTTTAAAAACCATGATTCGAGGACGACTCAACTCGCCCTCCAGAAAGAGGTGGACTGATAGATCGAGGAATACACTGAGATACACTGACCTATAGATAAGATATACCTATAGAGAAGTCAAGGGATGTACTGACCAATAGATAAGTCAAGGATATATTGACCTAAAGATAAAGTCAAGGGATATACTGACCAATAGATAAGTTAAGGATTACTGACCTACATAAGTCAAGGGATATATGACCTATAGATAAGTCAAGAGATATACT
>NW_020870425.1:26216-28716 GCF_003789085.1 Penaeus vannamei | reverse complement strand
GAAAGGAAAGGGGAAAAAGTGGGAAGGATGGGGGAAAGGAGTGAGAAGGAGAGGGAAGGAAGAGAGGGAGAGGAGGGACAAAGGAAAAGAGGAAAGACAGATAGAGGAGCGAAGAAAGGAAAAAAGAGGCAAAAGGAAAGGGGAAAAGAGTTGAGAAGGAAGGAGGAAAAGAGTGAGAAGGAAAGGAAGAAAGAGAGGGGAAAGAAGAGGAGTGAAAGGGCGTGAGGAAAAAAAAGGCGAAAGGATGAGGGAAAAGAGTGAGAAGAAAGGGAAGGAACGAGCGAGAGAGGAGGGAAGGGAAGGAAGGGAGTGGGGAAGGGAAGAAGAGGAGGGAAGGGGTGCGGGGAGGGAGAGGAAGGGCGGGGAGGGAGGAGAAGGGAAGCGAAAGAGGCGAGAGAGGAGGGGAGGGAGAGAAGGGGAGGTGGGGAAGGGGAAGCAAGAGAGGAGGGGAGGGGAGGAGAGGAAGGGGGGAGCGGAGGAAAGCGGAAGGAAAGAGCGACGAGAGGAGGGAAGGGAGAAGAAGGGGGAGGTGGGGGAAGGGAAGAAAGAGAGGGAGGGTAAGGGTGGGAGGGAGAGGAAGGGGAGGGAGGAAAGGGAAGGAAGACGAGAGAGGAGGCGGAGGGAGAGGAAGGGGAGCGTGGGGGAAGGAAGGAAGAGAGGGGTGAGGTAGGGAGAAGAGGAAAAGAGTGGAGGAAAGGGAAGGAAGAGAGGCGAGAGGAGGGAGGGAGAGGAAAGGGGAGGTGGGGGAAGGGAAGGAAGAGAGGGTGAAGGAGGAGAGAGAGGAAAAGAGTGGGAGGCAAAGGGAAAGGAAGAGAGCGAGATGAGGGGAGAGAAGGAAGGCGAGGTGGGGCGGAAGGGAAGGAAGAGAGGGTGAGGAGGAGAGAGAGGGAAAGAGTGTGGGAGGAAAGGGAAGGAAGGAGAGCGAGAGGAGGGGAGAGAGAGGAAGGGGAGGTGGGGAAGGAAGGAAGAGGGGTGAGGAGGAGAGAGAGGAAAAGAGTGGAGGAAAGGAAGGATGAGAGCGAGAGGAGGAGGAGAGAGACGAAAGGGGGTGGGGAAGGGAAGGAAGAGCGAGAGAGGAAGGGGTAGGTGGGGAAGGAAGGAAGAGCGTAGAGAGGAGGGGAGAGAGAGAAGGGGAGGTGGGGGAAGGGAAGGAAGAGAGGGTGAGGAGGAGAGAGAGGAAAGGTGTGGGAGGAAAGGGAAGGAAGAGAGGGTGAAAGAGGGGAGAGAGAGGAAGGGGGAGGTAGAAGGGAAGTAAGAGAGCGAGAGGAGGGGAGAGAAGGAAGGAGGTGGGAGGAAAGGGAAGGAAGAGCGAGAGGAGGGGAGAGAGAGGAAGGGGAGAGAGAGGAAGGGGAGGTGGGCTGCCCTCAAAATATTTGCCTCACCCATACCAAATGCGTCGCCATTCCCTTAATGAGAGAAACTATAAAAATGATCAACGCGGCGCGGGACGGCCGAGGGACTGCCATCTGCGGCCAGCCATCACCGCCGCGCTCGTGTGTCGCTGTGACGTGTGTGTGTCTCTGCGCACACGCACACACGCTCATTTGCATATATGTGGATGTACCGCACACGTGTGTGTGAGTATTGTGTATATGTTGCATAATCATATAGAAATACACGGACATATACTCACACACACACACACACACACACACAACACACACACACACCACACACACAACACACACACACCATACACACACATATACAGACACTATACACACACACATGTTTTTTTCTATATATTAATTGCTCGTACATTTTCTCACATCATCACACTACATCTATGCTCTATCTGTCTATCTACTACATCTACTATCTAACTATCATCTATCTATCTAAATCTATCTATCTACTATCTATCATATACATATATATATATATATATATATATATATATATATATATATATATATATATATATATATATATAATATATATATATATATATATTATATATATATATATATATATATAGCTTCTATCTATCCATTATCTATCTATCTGTCCGTCTCTTTGTGTGTATGTATGCCCCCTGTATAAACATACATTACATACATACATATATATATATATATATATATATATATATATATATATATATATATATATATATATATATACAGAGGAAGACGTGCAACATAGAGTCTTTGCAACGTCACCCAACTCTTAACTATTTTGCATTCATTACTCCCTTAGTGACAAGTTGGTTGCATTTTTGGTTAAGCTCTTTAAGTAGGCAGGTAGGTGAGTGATAGATAGCTAGATAATAGATTAGAGGGAGATACAGAGAGATAGATAGATAGATAGAGGGAGATACAGAGAGATAGACCGATATATAGAAAGATAAATAGATAAGTATAGATAGATATATAGAGAAGGAAGTAGATAGAGGAGATAGAGAGACAGTAGAAGAGATAGAGAGACAGACGAACAGACAGACAGAAAAACACTTGATAAAATAGGACAGAATGACAGACTAATTGATAGATAGACAGAT
>NW_020870425.1:20000-22500 GCF_003789085.1 Penaeus vannamei | reverse complement strand
AATATACAAGGATTACATACATGATTTGTCATGTGAAAGGAATAAATAATGAAAAGGAAAAAGATCGCGATTATTAGGTCCTTCACATTTTTACACATAGCACACGTATTTTCAGTCCGATTTTAACGTATTATAGCTCATTTTGTAGCTGAATAATAGATCTATTACATTATGCAATAAGGATTTTCAATATTTTCATGTGCTCCTCATAAAAGTGACATATTTTCAATATCCCTATTTAGGGTGTCGAAATAGTGGGCTTCGGAAAATATTCACCAAAAAAAAGTAAGGTTGACTTCTAAAAAAAAAAAAAAAAAAAAAAAAAAAAAAAAAAAAAAAAAAGCCTTCTGCATATTATAGTAGAATGGTTCTATTCAGATATGAAATCGGAATGGCGGTATCTTTTTTTTTTTTTTTTTTTTTTAGGTAAAAATTTTAAAATGGTCAATGTAGGCCTACAGACACGAAAAATTACTGCCACCCAGCTTCACTATACGAAAGATTTTGGGAAAGCGTTACGTGGTGGCAATGTCCGGAATACTTCCAAATGCAGGTATATGATAGATAATTATGGTTTAGGAAGATTATGCTTCTCCCTTTAATTTTTCATACCATAAGGAATATGAAAAGAAAAAAAACTGCAATGACCGTTATTTCGGAAGTATACTTTTTTATGCAAGGTTATGTACGCAAATTTAGTCCAAAATAATCGTATTATGGCTCTTTTTGTAGATAAATAGTGTGTCTAGATAATGTAGGAAGCGGAATTTTCGATTTTTCCTGTGTTTCTTGTAAAGTTGATATATAAGTGACGAAAACCGTGTTTTTTTCAGATACCTGCAAGTCGACTCGGTAAAATATTCCCCCCCCCCCCCCCCGAAAAAAGTGCTTCCTACATTCCCTAGATATAGGATGGTTCTGTATAATAAAACAATTTCTTGTTTGAAAAATCTACCACAGAGAAATAAAAAATAAATTAAAAAAGAAAAAAAAACAGACGATCCCCCTGAAATAGCGGGAGCGGGTCCCGCTATTCCCCCGCTATTAAATGCATGAATTATATTTGGTAGATAAAATTTTCCTCTGAACTCACCATTGCCTTAATGACCACATTCTGACCATGAGTGACCTGTCTTGACCTTTCCTATCTCTTTAACTCTGTGGGTCAATTTTCCGATTAGTTATCTTAGTTTATATTTTGAATGTTTGAGATTTTTCGTATAAATATATTCATATAAGCAATGTGTCTTGTTTATTCATATTTTTACTTCAATTAATCTTGTATATACAAAATACTTGTTTTTATTTTATATAATACATAGTTGTTCAGGTCAAGTCAGGTCAGGTCTTATCATGTGATAGACCATATCATGTGATAGACCATTTCATTGAAATGAGAAAGGAAATATACTTAAGTCCTATTAGTCAGGTGTATATTATATGCACTACTACACAGCATTCACCAATTATAGAAGAAAGATTAATGATAGAAATTCGAGTCTTGTATAGTTCACTTCATTTCGTTCAGGTAATTTCAGTAAGGCAGCTGAAATAATGTTGTAGTAACTTATTAATTAATATATATGTTAAAATGAACATCAATATTGTGTTTGTGATTCATTTCGTGTGAGCCCGCTCTCTCTTCACGCTATTCGCACTCATATTTACATACACACACTCATCTACGCAGACAACAGACACTGTAAACATATACAAATTTTCATTGATAGGATTTGTTGTGTTGTAAATGCTGGTTATCTCTTTTAACCGCAATGTTGCCACTGTGATGAGGCACAACAAAACATGCAATCATTACACACACTCTTCCAAGCAGTCAACAGACATTGTAATTATATACAGATCTTCAGGATTTGTTGTGTTGTAGTTACAGGCTATTTCTTTTATCTCGTGGCATTGCCTGTCGTGATTGGTGAGAATGATGCACAATACATATTTTTCTTTCTCTATGAAATGGCCATTGGTTCAAGTATATTCTCGCGAATTTACAATGTCATTTCCCTTATCTATTCTCAAATCTATCTGAGATGGTGTGTACCTCAAGAGGGTCCGTGAAGATCGCTATTACCATCTCCCTCACTTATTTTCTTCTAGAAAAATACAAAAGTAGAAACGAAAGTAAATGAAATAAATATAATAAAAACTGCAAATTAACATAGAAAAAACATCGGCTAGTAGCACTTGCATAACATCCCACCCTCTCTATTGTCTCTTTTCTCTATTATCTTGGCCCTTATGTGTACAATCTGGTTCATAATGTATAATATGGACGTGGATATCCGACACGGCTCAAAAGGAATCCTAACTGCAGCACGGATGCCTTACAATGCCTTGAGACAAACATCGCCGGAAAATTGCCTCAGGCCAGAGGACCAGGACTTGTTAGTGCAGGCATTAAGTGGACAGGCGCCGCCTGCCAGGACCCCCATAGATCCAGCAAAGAACCAGGAACTCATCAGAGCAGGCCCCAGGATGTTATGAA
>NW_020870425.1:0-2500 GCF_003789085.1 Penaeus vannamei | reverse complement strand
TTAGCCATTGTATGTCAAGTAAACTCGGAATGCCCCAGAATATATTCTTCTCATTATGCATGCTTATTAGAATAACTTGCATCAGATTTTGCAAATTACTGCAAATTGAACATGTATCACTTTCTTCGCAACGAAGACGCTGATTTTTATATATCTGCAGATGTCCCTGCGCTATCTCAAGACGCCGACACCATTTCGGACGGTTCTCGACTTCTCGTCACTTCTTAACTCTGTTGCACCAGTCTTGGCCGGCGAGGCAGCGCCTACCGCGAGACGCCCCGATGAGGCGAGATTTGGGTCATGGGGACAGGAATAATCCTTCATTCAGTTTTATTCATTTCATGATAATTATTACTTTCTCTTGCTTCCATGCTTAGCCATGACGGCTGCGCTCATCATTTACTCCCAATAAGACAGGATTCGGAGGATGCGCCCAGAAACAGACCGCATTTCGGTTACTCCCTCACTTTCACTATTCTTCATATGATTGTCAGGAAAGACTGATTTCTAATTGATATTTTATTGATATATGAGCAGCATAATATAACATGATACCTATTACTACACAAGTTTAATATCTTGCTATTTTGATGTGTTATGATATATCGTTCCACTGATTCACTCCTTGGTTAATTTATAACCCAGTTTTCATTATCATTTTGACTGATTCTTTCAGAACCCAAACGTCAACAAATAGTTACGCATGTCTCATTCACGATGTTGCAGTTGCTCATGCTTACCTTACTCCCGTATGGATTAGCTGAGATACTGAAGTTGCTACAGAATCACGCAAGCTACATCTACATTTGTTCATTACTTATGTGAATGACATACATTGCATAACAATCTTTATTAATATGATATGGTTTCATTTTATTCACGGATGATTGATGATGATTAAAATCTATTAGTGCATTTGTGTATACACATAGGAATATATATATATATATATATATATATATATATATATATATATATATATATATAGATAGATAGATAGATAGATAGATAGATAGATATATAGATAGATAGATAGATAGATAGATAGATAGATAGATAGATAGATAGATAATAGATAGATAGATAGATAGATAGATAGATAGATAGATAGATAGATAGATAGATAGATAGATAGATAGATAGATTAGATAGATAGATAGATAGATAGATAGTATGTATAAATAAATATATATATATATATATAAATATATATACATATATATATATATATATATATTATATATATATATATATATATATATATGTATGTGGTGTGTGTGTGTGTGGTGTGTGTGTGTGTGTGTGTGTGTGTGTGTGTGTATTTATAGGTGTATACACACACATACACACACACACAAACGCACACACACAGTATATATATATATATATATATATAATATATCTAATATATATATATATAGCTATTACTACTAATATATATTACTATTCTAATTGTATTTTTTATATATACGTATATATATAATCCTCTAGTCATAAAACGGATAATTATACTTAATATATTATACATTTACCGGTATATGTAATATATACAGCGCTATATATATATATATAATGTATATTATATTTAATATACTACATTTAGATATCGTAGCCAGATACATATAGTAGAGGAGGCGGGCATATACACTATAAGTGAGTTCTGTGTGGTGTGCGATACACTCCTACTATATATATATAATATATTTAGCTAGTATATAGGATAATTATATATAATGCATAATAGTAATATATATATATACTATTATATACACTATATATATATGCATAAATACGATACAGTATATAATATATATATTATATACTATAGGTAGACTTAGTTATATATATGTAAAATATTATTAGTGATTGAGATATAGATAGACTAGTATTAGGCATATGCGTATAGTACAGCATATATTATGATATATAGTATATATATTAATATAATATAAATATATATGCATATAATTATTATGGGTGGCATTATATATATATATGCATCAGTAGGCGTACATATATATGACATATACATTAATCTATATTATATGTATAATAGATAAATCACTTATATATACTATATATAAAGTATATATAAATTATATATTATATATGTATACATATTTATATAGTTTACATACTATATTAGATTATGTATATAATATATATATATATAACAATACTATGGTATAATATATATATATACTAATACATATTAAGTATTATTAATATATATTATATATACTTATATATACCGGGCGGGGGGAGTGACTATTATATATATATATATAGTTGTGCTGTAGTGTGGGCGTGTGTGTGTGTAATGTGTGAGAGGCGGTGTGTGTCCCGCGTCGACCGTCGCCCGTGGGGGGCGGCCGGGGTAAGACGATGTCGAGTGGGCTTGGTGTGCTGTGGTGCTGATGTGTGCGGTGTGTGTGTGTGTGGTGAGTATTATCAGACGTGGACCGTTATATTTAATAACTATATAGCTATATTGATATAT
>NW_020870424.1:125256-131726 GCF_003789085.1 Penaeus vannamei | reverse complement strand
CTATCCCTCTACCTATCTCTCTCTTTCTCTCTTCCTCTAATTCTATTATCTATTTGCATCTCACTCTCTTTGTATTTTTTCCTTTCACCCCTCTCCTGTCACTCTCCCTCTACCCATCTCCTACCGTTTCACTCTTTCTCTATTTTCTCTCTCTCTATTATCTATCTATCTATCTGCATCTCACTCTCCCTGTATTTTTCCCCCTCTCCTTCCTCTGCCTATTCTCTACCTTCATCTTTCTCTCTTCCCTCTCCCCTATCTATCTATCTATCTACTTCTATCTGCATCTCACTCTCCGTATTTTTCCCCTCGCTCTCCCCCGCCTCGTCTCAGCTCACCAAACGCTGTGCCTTGAATATTTCACAGCTTTTCAAACAACTTCTCGAGATTCAATATTCATGTGTGTATTGTGTTGCTTATTAGAAGATAATTTATTCATGGTGGATCTTAAAAGAACACTGTATCCCCGGGCTGTGTTTTTTTTTATTTTCGATTTTTTTTTTAATCTTGTGATATCGCTATTGTAACGGTTGTTAGTATTATCATTGTTATCTTCAAGTGGTGGAAGGTTTTGTACTTTGCTTGTTTTAGTTAGGCTAGCTGGACGGGGTGGGGTGGCTGTGAGGAGGAGGGTGTGTGTGTGGTGTGTGTGTGGGTGTCGTGCGTGTGTGGTGCTGATGATGTAGCGTGGGTGGTGGGGTGTGCTGCTCTGTGTACACGAGTGGCCGTCGGTGAGTTAGTAGCTGAGGTCGGCTGTGTGTGGAGGGAGATGAGTGACGTATTTGTGTAGGTGGTTCTGTGGATGTATTATGTGTAGTGTGTGGATGTAATTGTGTGTGTATGTGTGGATGTATTCGGTGTGTATGGTTGGGATGTATTCTGTGTATGTGTTGATGTATTTTGTATGTGTCGGATGTATTATGTGTATGTGCTGGATGTATCTTCTATGTATGTGTGGATGTATTTGTGTATGTGTGGGATGTATTTGTGGTGACATCATGGCTGTGGCGATGTATCTTGTGTAGTGTTGGATGTATTTGTGTATGTGTTGATGTATTTGTGTATGTGTTGATGTTATTTGTGCTATGGTGTGGATGTATTTGTGTTGTGTGGATGTATTTGGGTGTAATGTTGGATGTATTCGTGCTATGTGGTGGATGTAATTTGTGTATGTGTGGATGTATTTGTGTTTATGTGTGGCTGTATTGTGTGTATGTGTTGGATGTATTGTGTGTATGTTGTGGCTGTATTTGGGTGTATGTGTGGATTATTTGTGTAGTGTGTGGATTGTGCAATTGGAGTGGTGAGATGGGGAGAGGATGTGTTGGGGCGATGATAATTTGGCTGTGATGTGACGACTGTGGGATAGTATTATTGGTGTATGTGTGCGATTGTAGTGTTGTATGTGTGGATGTGAGTTTGTGTATGTGTGGATATGTATTTGGGTGTATGTGTTGATGTAATTAGTGGGGTGATATGTGTGGTAAATGGTGATTGTGTGTTCATGTGTGGATGTATTTGTGTATGGTTGTGGTGAGATGTATTTGTGTATGTGGATGTAATTATGGTGTATGTGTGGATGTTATTTGTGTAATGTGTGGAATGTGTGTAATGTGTTGTGTATGTGTGTATGTGTGGATGGTATTTGGTGTATGTATTTGTGTAGTGTGGTATTTGTTATGTGTGGATGTATTTGTGTATGTGTGTATGTATTTGTGTATGTGTGTGTATTTGTGTATGTATTTGTGTATGTGTGTATGTATTGTGTATGTGTGGATGTATTTGTGTATGTGTGATGTATTTGTGTATGTGTGGATGTATTGTGTGTAATGTATTTGTGTATGTGTATGTATGTGTGGATGTATTTGTGTAATGTATTTGTGTATGTGTGGATGTATTTGTGTATGTGTGGTGTATTTGTGTATGTGTATTTGTGTATGTGTGGATGTATTTGTGTAGTGGTGTGTGTATGTGTGGTGTATTGTGTATGTGTGATGTATATGTGTGGATGTATTTTGTGTGGATGTATTTGTGTATGTGTGGATGTATTTGTGTATGTGTGGATGTATTTGTGTATGTGTGGATGTATTTGTGTATGTGTGGATGTATTTGTGTATGTGTGGATGTATTTGTGTATGTGTGGATGTATTGTGTGTATGTATGTGTGGATGTATTTGTGTATGTGTGGATGTATGTGTGGATGTGTATGTGTGTGTATGTGGTATGTGTGGATGTATTTGTGTAATGTGTGGATGTATTTGTGTTGTGTGGTGTGTTTGTGTATAGTGTGGATGTGTGTATGGGTATTTGTGTATGGATGTGGATGTATTTGTGTATGTGTGTGGATGTATTTGTGTATGTGTGGAGTTGCGATGTATTTGTATGTGTGGATGTATTGTGTGTGTGTGTGTGGATAGTTTTTTTGTCGTGTATCTATTTTGTGTGTGTGGATATTCTTATGATTGCATGTGAAAACGCGTTTTTGTAATGTCAGTGTGTGTGGGTTGGTGTGTGTATGTGTGTGTGTGTGTGTGTGTGTGTGGTGTGTGTGTGTGTGTGTGTGATGGTATGTGTGTGTGTAGTTGGGAGAAGGGGTGTATGTGTAAAGTATGAGTGAGTAAAGTATGTGGAAGCAGACTTTATGTAGCCTTGAGTGTAAATGTGTTTGTTTGTTCTGCTAAAATTTACAGTCGTAAAACCACAATACTCTTTCTACCCAATATAATTTTTATACTACCTTTTAGCATATTTCCTTCACCTCCTCCTCCTCTTTCTCTCATCTCTTTAGATATTTTTCATCCATCTATTTCCCCCCCGTCTTTTCTCTCCGTGGCGAAGAAGCGTTGGCAACCTGCAGCTCCTCAAGATCAGAGAAACTCGGTCAAAGTACACTTCCTTTACGAGCGGGGGGGAGGGGTGGGGTGGGTGGGTGGGGGGGTGCGTCCGCGTGCAGCACTTCGTTAGGTCTCGGTCTGGGAGTTGCAGATGCGCCCTAATTGTCTCAGAAGATGTCTCTCGGATGGAGGGCGCGCGGGACTTCGTGCATGTGGATGTGGATGTGTATGAATGAGGAAGGAACGACACGCACACGTATAATGCGCGTATATGTATGAAGTGTATACACATACATATACACGCGTGCACACGCACACACACACATAACACACACATATATATATATATATATATATATATATATATATATATATATATATATATATATATATATATATATATATATATATATATATATATGTATATATATAATATATATATGTATATATATATATATATATATATATATATATATATATATGTATATATACATATATATGTAATATATACATATATATGTATATGTGTGTAGGCGAGTTTAAATTCATGTGCGGATACATGGGTATGTATGCTGCTGTTGTCTACGTAAGGCTATAAGGTTCCATATAGCTTTGTGATAGAGTACATTATATATGGGTATGTTCCGTGCTTATACATGAGGGTATACATGGGTTTAAAGGCGTAAATATGCAAATTTGTACATATGGTGAATATATTCAGGCATGAATGTGTACATTTACATGTGCATATAAGCATGTATATATGTGTATGTGTATATAGGTATGTATAATGTGCGTGTTTATGTGTATGCGTGGGTGAATGTATAGGTAGACATATGTAGGTATTTATATGTGTATACGTAAAGGTATACGTATATAGGTGTGTGCAGGATGTAGGAAGGTGGATAAATAATTAAGTATATGTATGTATGTAAGTACGTATGTATGTACGTAGAGGTAGTTATATGTAAAGCAAGTACAGATATATACACATATGTAAAGGGGGGGGGGCACTAGTGTATCCTGCAAAGGTATGTGCTCATATACGGATGCGTGAGCACATGCAGGGATAGATACATGCGTATGTATAATGATAGGTAGGTTTGCGAGTATGCAAAAAGGGGTGTTTACATATACACGAGTGAGTATACACTCATGTATACTCACTCACTTATCAATAACATATAACAAGCGCATAAACGGACAGGCGATGTGAACATATGACTAGGTCAGACTATGATGGACATGTATGTAGTTATTTATAACGTAAGAATAAGTATCCATATCCATAAGCATAGATACAAGAATAAATGTGTATGCTTGCATATGCATATGCGTGGGAATGAGCATATGCGTAGTACTTAGAGCATGTGCGGGAATGAATATGTCTGCATCAGGTGCACATACGCACAAATTAAGTTAATAAATAAAATAAAATAAAACATATATGCACTTCTGATAATTAAGCCCAGCTCACGGGAGTAGTGAGCAGGCCGTGCATTGCCGCTCCTAAGTCCACTCCAGGTAGGACCAAACCTGCTGGGGGGGACTTATCAATGGCATTCCGGCTAAATTACTCCCCTCCCACCAAATACACCTAAGCCAGTAGGTGGGAGGTAATCGGCTGTCCACCTCCATGAACAAACGCATCCAGCCATGGCCCCCATTCCCCGGAGGCGAAGGAGCCCCTGGTTACGGCGGCGATCAGGATCGCTCCGGAGCAGGGGGTGCTAAAAAATATCCGGGTAAAAACAGGCCGCCCCACGTTGATGAACCTTTGCACATACAATATAAGGACCATGAGAACTGAAATCCGACTTACTAGCTTTACTAGAGGAACTCTCTTCCATTAAATGGGATGTAGTAGGACTCTGCGAAGTTAGAAGACTAGGCGAAGAGCAGAAGTTATTAAATGAGGGACACGTGCTCTATTGGAGAGGAAAACTCTGGTAGCAAACGGGAATTAGGGGTAGGATTCTTAATACACAAACGCTTAGAAAGAACATCGTAGAATTCTATAGTGTCAGCGAAAGAGTGGCTTCTGTAACAATAAAAACTAAACACTAGGTACAACTTAAAAATTATTCAAGTCTATGCTCCAACCTGCAGCCACAGTGATGAAGAAATAGAGAGCTTCTATGAAGATGTTCACTTAGCCAGCGAGAGAACAAAATCCCATTTCAACATAATTATGGGGGATTTAATGCCAAAATAGGTAAAAAGACAGAGGGCGAACCGCAGTAGGGAACCATGGAATAGGCACTAGGAACGAGAGGGGACAAATGCTAGTCGAATTTGCGGAGGCTCGATCACTCAGTATCATGAATACATTCTTCGAAAAAAGACTAGAACGGAAGTGGACATGGAAGTCGCCTTCTGACGTCAAAAACGAAATTGACTTCATAATTTCAAATAGACGCGATATAATAAAAAATGTAGAGGTATAAATAAAGTAAATGTAGGCAGCGACCATAGAATGGTGAGAGGCGAAATTAAAATACATCTCAGAAGGGAAAGGAACAAACTAATGAGTAAACCACAGCCAAACTTGGCTAACTTGAGGATCAGAGCAACAGAATTTAGCCTAAACATCCAAAACAGATATTCACTCCTCCGCGACGAAGATCTCAACATCGACCAAATCAATAAACAGTTCAATGACATAATAAAAGAAGCTGCACTTGAAGTAGGCGGAAAGACGACAATCGAAGCTCCAGCAAGCTTCTCGGTAGAAACTAAACAGCTTTATGCAAAAACGTAGAGACATGAAAGTATCGTCAAATAGGGACAAAGATAAAATTGGTTGAACTAACAAAGACCATAAATAAAAAGAAGAGGGAAGATGTACGGAAATTCAATACTCAAATAATAAATGAAGCAGTGATTTCAGGTACCAGCAATGAAAGCAGCTAAAAGAAGACTAGGAATAGGGAGAATTATGCAATTAAACCAGACGGAGAAGTAACACATGAAAATCAAAGTAGTGGAAGACTTTTACAGGGATCTATACAACTCAAACGAACAGCCACAAATAGAAGCAAACGCGTAATTAGCGACGAACAAGAATAAAAAGAGCACTTAAAGGCATGAAGAGAGGGAGGCGAAGACGGAATTAGTAAGACCTCATATTAATGCAGGAGACATCGCAACAGTGAAACTAGCCAATCTTTTTAACAAATGTCTTCTCCGAAAGCCTGGAAAAATGCAACAATTATCTTGTTACACAAAAAAGGCGATAAAAAGGATTAAAAAATTACCGACCCATAAGCCTCCTTTCGGTTACTTACAAACTGTTCACGAAAGTCATTACAGCTCGCATCTCTGACAGTCTGGATTCCAGCCAGCCCAGAGAACAGGCAGGCCTTCCGCAGCGGATTCTCAACAACAGATCACATCCACACCCTCACCAAATAAGAGAAAAAGTAAACGAATATAGGAAACCCCTGTGTATGGCATTCATCGATTATGAAAAGGCATTTGACTCTGTACAAATACCAGCAGTATTAGGTGCTATTCAACAACAGGGAGTTGAGGAGGTATATTGTAATATATTGGAAGATATATACAAAGATGGGACAGCAACCATCAAACTCCACACAGAAACCGATAAAATACCAATTAAAAAAGGCGTTAGAC
>NW_020870424.1:117756-120256 GCF_003789085.1 Penaeus vannamei | reverse complement strand
GTCAAATTCTGCAGCGTTAGAAGAGAGAGGGAAAGAAAAGGGAGGGAATGTTATTGGTATGTGGCGGGGGGAGGGGCAATGTTTATAACGATGCATAGAGAATGGGAGAATAAAAGAGAAGAAAAAGGAACACAGATAAATAGAAGAAGATTAAGAAATATAGAGGATAAGATATATAGAGGGATGGTGGCAACAAAAAGATTAGAAAGGAAAAGAACTATTGGAGTGTGGCGGGGGGAGGGGGGAGGAGGGGAGCAATGTTTATAGCGATGTATAGAGGATGGGAGAATAAAAGAGAAGAAGAAAAAAACAGATAATTAGAAGAAGAGGAAATAGAGAATGTTTATAATGACGCATAGAAAATAGGAGAATAAAAAGAGAATAAGAATAGAACGATAGATAGAATATATATATATATATATATATATATATATATATATATATATATTATAATATATATATATATAGAAAGAAAAGGGAGGAATGTTATTGGAGTGTGGCGGGGGTGGGGGGAGGGGGAGGAGGGGGGACAATGTTATAACGATGTATAGAGGATAGGATGGAAGAATAAAAGAGAAAAAAAAAGATAAATAGAAGAAGAGGAAATAGAGAATAAAGAGAAGAAGAAGAATAAGAACGATAGATAGAGAAAGATAAAAAAAAAATTAGAAAGACAAAAAGGAAATATTGCAGTGTGACGGGGGGGGGAGGAGGGGGGCAATGTTTATAGCGATGTATAGAGGATGGGAGAATAAAAGAGAAGAAAAAGGAACACAGATAAACAGATGAAGATTAAGAAATATAGAGGATAGGAGAATAAAAGAGAAGAAAATAAAGATAAATAGAGGAAGGTTGGCAACAAAAAAAGATTAGAAAGGAAAAGAACTATTGGAGTGTGGCGGGGGGGGGGGGGGGGGGAGGGGGGGCAATGATTATAACGATGCATAGAGAATGGGAGAATAAAAGAGAAGAGAAAAAAACAGATAGATAGGAGAAGAGGATAGAGCAATGTTTATAACGATACGTAGAGAATAGGAGAATAAAAGAGAATAAGAATAAGAACGATAGATAGAGAAAGATAAAAGAATAGAAAGACAAGAAGGAAATATTGGTGTGACGGGGGGGGGGGGTGAGGAGGGGCAATGTGTTTATAACGATGTATAGAGGATGGGAGAATAAAAGAGAAGAAAAAGGAACACAGACAATAGAAGAAGATTAAGAAATATAGAGGATTGGAGAATAAAAGGAAGAAGGAAAAGGTAAATATAGGAAGATAAAACAAAAATGTTAGAAAGACAAGGAAATATTGGAGTGTGGCGGGGGGGAGGGGCAATGATTATAACGATGCATAGAGAATGGAGAATAAAAGAAGAAGGAAAAAAAAAAAAAACAGATAAATAAGAAGAAGAGGAAATAGATGACTATTTTATAACTATGCGTAGAGAATAGGAGAATAAAAGAGAAGAAGAAAAAGAACGATAAATAGAGAAAAATAAAACAAAAAAAAATTAGAAAGACAAGAAGAAGGAAATATTTGAGTATGGCGGGGGGGAGGGGGAGGGAAGAGGTGGGGGCAATGTTTATAACGACGCATAGAGAATAGGAGAATAAGAGAGAAGGAGAAAATGTAAATAGAGGAAAATGAAACAAAATATTTAGAAAGACAACATATAATAAAGGCAAAACTGTAGCAGGGAGAGGGGGGAAGGGCAATGCTAATAAACATGCATAAATACAGAATAGGAGAAGAGAAGAGAATAAAACCAAATCAAATAAAACAGGGAAGATCAAAAGATTTTAAAAAATAAATACAACATAATCAGGGGGGGCAGGGAGTGAAAGGTAAAAACAAACATTATAACGAAGAGTAAAATAGAATAGATAGACAAAGAAAAAAAATGAGAAAGAGGGGAGAGAGATAGAAACAGATATATCATACAAATATTCATCCTCCTTTTCCATAATAATAAAAAAAAAAAAAAAATTGTTATACACGAGCCATTAATTAACAGCCCATCATGCGTTTCAGATCAGACATCTAAAGCCACCATTTAAAAAAAAAATCTAATGCGTTATCAATGTTCGCAAATCGATGTTCACTTTGCAATACGAAATGACGGTAAAACTGCAAACTCCATCATACGTCAATACGGAGTGATTTTGCAATTTTAACCCCCCCCCCATGAGTACATACCTACCCCGTGGCTCGTAGAAAATGAATGATAGAATAGAGAGAGGGGAGAAAGAGAGAGGGGGGGGAGAGGGGGGAGAGAGAGAGAGAGAGAGAGAGAGAGAGAGAGAGAGAGAGAGAGAGAGAGAGAGAGAGACGAGAGAGGAGAGAGAGAGAGAGAGAGAGAGAGAAGAGATAAACTCTCCTATTCACTCCATGATAACCGTAAATAAAGAGGAGAAAGAGAGAGGGAGGGAATGAAAACAGAAAAGAAGGAGGGAAGTAGAGAGGAGAGAAAGACATAAAAGAAGGAGGAAGTAGAGAGGACAG
>NW_020870424.1:63626-83626 GCF_003789085.1 Penaeus vannamei | reverse complement strand
TATAGGACTTCATGACTGATAAGGTGGTTAACGTGACATATCCCGTGTGTGTTATTTATGACTGGTTTTAGAAACCACACGTGCTTTTGGACATTACTTGTCTCGAAAGATTTTTAGTATTTATGACGTTTTAGTTTATAACCTTTTCAGTGAATCTTTTTTGCAACGTAATTAACAAAATTTGTTTATGCAAAGTTTTACTGATTTTAGTGAAGAGCTTTCGTGATGTGGATGTTTTGCCCTGGATAAAGCAGCAGTGAAGTGAATATCTCGCATCTAAGAAATAACCTGCTAGAATATGAAGCACTATTTAGGGTTTGCAGGGGTATAGTGTGAATCAGATACTTTGTTAACAATAGAATGTTTCCATGTTATTGGTATTGTGAGTTGGGCAGCAGAAACATCAGGCAAAGTGGTGTTAGGCTTTGCATGTATTGGTTTTACGTATTTTGCTTTAATTACTCAAGGATTCAGGACATGAGTTTTTTTTATCTGGGTGTCTTATTTGTTTTTATTTTATCTACACACTTCTGTATATTTGTTTATGAATATAATCTAACCCACATCCATTTGTCTATATTGCATCCATTCATCCATTAGTGTATGTATATTTTATATTTGTAATATATTTAAATTTGATCATGAGAGAATAGGAGACTGTTAGAAGAATTACTTGTGCATCTTTATTTACTGATACTCAACCTCACTGGGTTATATATAGCTAAAGGGTTAATTTTCTGTTGTGACATATATTAGAGGAGAATTGAAAGAGTATTTCTTTTTTTCTATCATTTTTTTGGTAGGAAAAGAAATATAAAGTGATTATGCTATTTTGTTAAAATTTGAAAATTTGTTTTTACACTATCTACCATCTTTTTCAAAGATACCCATTCCATGTGATACTGGCCATACAGAATACAGTGCATTTGTAAATGATGACTTATGCAAGGCAAGGATTAGCCAATAAGTACTAACCAATCTGCAGATTTACATACATATCCAATATTGCCCAGACCTCTGCATTTAGTTCATCAAATAAACTTGCTCCATATATACTGGGAAAATAGAGCTTGTAGAACACCTTTGTGAATGGACAAAGTCTAGTATTGTCAGATAATTTATTGCCAAAGTGTAGGAGGGGATGATTTGTAGACCTTTGCCGGACTGCAGAGTGTGTTGTGTTGCTAAATGGTGTCCTTTTCAGGATAAATACAGAAAATGATGTTCAGATGAGTAACAGTGAATAAGATGAATTTCAGAGTGCTCTTAGCTTGATTTGTGTCAGTGTCACTATATGTTGAAATCCTTTTTAGTTAATGACAGAAGAAGCCTTGGAACAGAATTTTCCTTCTCTTCACCGACTTGCATTCCTGAATTTGAAAGTTGTGATCTCTGAAATGTCTTGTGTTTATTTGGTGTTTGATTAATTTAGTTATCAAGTATATCATGGGAAAATTTTTGGATTGGAGTGGGAGCTCTCGAATGGAACTGATATTAAATGGATTCACAGATACTTTTATCACAGACAAGTTTTTATTGTCATGGAATCAGGGCATATTGACTTTTGGTATTAGTGATTATCAAGTATCTTATCTAAAATAAATTGATTGAGAATGTATCTGTATCTTATTATCAGATATGTAAATAAAACAGTGAAGGAAAAGACAAGAAAACACACAAACATGCCGAAAGCCTTTTGCATATTCATTAGTTTTCTTTTTCTTTATTTCTTTTTTATGTTCAGTATAAACTCACCACATCAGATATGTTACACAGTTGTGTCTAGTCTGCTACACAGGCACACGCAAGTATGCACATACTACCCTGGTAATCACATTCATTTGTATGTTAAATAAATATGACTATGATTATATAAATATAACCTTGGCAGTCACTGTTTCCTCTAAAAGGGGATAGAATACCTATAGTCAGTAAGAGGGAAAAGACCTACTGCTTAGCCGTCTCTGACACCTGTTAACCCATTGAATATGGATGTGTCACTACCATCATGTGGCCCAAAATATGGGCATTAGTCTTACATGAGCAGACACTGTTAGATGTGTAGCTTGTAGGCTAGGCAAAAATGGACACCAGTGACAAAACTCCATACCTCCCATTTGCTGACACTTAGTGTTTTTCATCATAAATGTTTATTTATCTAAATCAAATTCCAGTGTCTATATCTGTCATTTGATTTACTTTATCCAGATGGTAATAGACTGTTTTCCTTGCACAGAGTCCATATCATCTATCTAGGTACAATAGTAATAACAATATGTAACATTTTGTTATTTGTGTCCTTTTTTTTGTATTGATGACAAGAATAGTAGGGTCCTGAGCATGGAAATAACCTCCTCATTGGAGCCAGCACACCTCCAGTCATGGCTTACGGACATTACATTCAACACTTGTTTATCAATGGAAATAATGCAAAAGCCCCATCCCAAACAGCAAATGTCTATTCACCCTTCTTGAGGTTTGTGCACTCGTGAGCCAAAACGCTAACAATGGCAAGTTCGTGTCACCGTGGCCCACAGCCAAATTTTCCCCTGGACATGATAGGCATGTCATCCAGATTATAGGAGTTATAACATTGGGCAAATTTTTGTGTACTTTGTATAATTTACAATATATTCTATACACATATCAATTATTTCCCAACACAGGAGCATATAATTTTCAATATGTACGTGTTTTTGTAAAGAACAGTTATGTCACACACAGACATTTCCCAGACGTATCTCTAATAGAATTAATGTTGCTATGTTCTGCTTAATCATTTAAGAAACTTTGAAGACTAGATTTTCATTGTTCATGAAAAAACAATCCAGATTTTCAGTAAACAGAGCTTAGGTTTGGCTCCCCTTATTTCTTATATAATGTGCCTAGGCCATCATAAAACTGCTTCACTTAGTAAAGCAGTAAATTTATTGTAAAAGAGTTTTAGCAATTTCAGACATATGAAAGTATGATTATGAAGTGTTCATTGATGAGAAAGAATACTAGAAGGTGATTTGGAGTATTTTAGAGTCTGACCTTTCAGAATGCACGTCTATAAAGCAGAAAATAGGCAATGTGAGCTTCCTCATATAGGGTGTACTGAGGATCAGAAAGAGGAATGTACAGTATGAAGCAGACCTTAGCATCTTTCCTCAGTATTTTTTCTTTTCTTTTCTTTACTGAGAAGCGTTGGGTAATTGATGTGTGTATTTAACATTTCCATAGAAGATAAACCATTTGTTTGTTCATTTTGATAATGAGGTTACATCACCATTTTAGTTATGTTTTTCTTATATCATCTATATATTTTTAATTTTGTTATTTGCTCGTTTATTTTTTTTATTTGATTTATATCTAAAGAATTATTATTGAGGAAATATATAATTGAGCTCAGGGCATTTCTATACCTTGTTCACTATTGTTTTACTAAATCCCCCTTAGAACATGAGCTTTCATTACCAGTTACGTACACTCCATAATTGCCATAGATACATACTTTTGAAAGGGATTTTGATGCCGCAACAAAGTCCGTCCAATATTTATCAATATTTTTGTGTGGTTGGAAGCAGTAGAGTAACCTGATTTGTTGTTGTTAGCAGTTGACCCAGTATGATAAGATGTTGATCCTTCCAGTGACCGTGAATAGTCTCAGAAAACAAAAACAATCATCTTTTGCAGAATTCCAGTGGATGATCAAGTTATATTTGAATTTTTTTTTTTTTTTCTAAGCTCTTCAGCCAATTTTTAAGTGTTATAAAACACTAAAAGCTCAATGTCATCCCGTTAAGAGAAATAGATATATATCTGTTATACAGTTATATATATTACTTGACTTTTATACATTCTGACAAGTTCTACTTTGACAGGTCCGTGATTTGATTAACAGTCAATTGCTAGCATGGTCTGGCAAGTCGATTAACCACTTGCCACCGAGGATGGCATGTGCGCACATGTCATGCCCACTGTGTGTTTAATTTAGTAATTGTTTTTACATATAGATGGCTCTACAAGTACTAAGTCACCAATGAGTCAATTACGAGAACTACTGGTCTCACCTGTTTACCCTTTTCCTTGATTTTGAATGATATTTTATAGTATCTAATACTGCTGTTCATATTGTCAATAACTATATAGTAATTATAATGTTTATAAAAATAATAATAGTATCAATATTGATAGCATTAGTAAAAAACGATTTTTCATGCTATTTCAAGGAAAGAGGTGGTCACAAGATCTACTATTTGACTTCTTTGTGGCTAAGCACTGGCAGAGCCATCTATGTGCCGAAGCATTTAACAAAATATAAAAGTGAACGAAACTTTTTCGCATCGGCATTGGGTTAACCTTTTGAATACAGTTGTATCACAGCAATCACATGGCTGAATTATGGGCATTAGGTGAAGTAAGTGGCTGCTCTCCTAGGTGTGCAGTTCATGGGTGTGGTGCATGTGAAAACATATGTGCGGTGACAAAATTCTATGCCTCCCCTTTAGAAATTTATTTTGTATAAACCTTTCTCATTTGCCATTTTACAATGTCCATATTTGTCTTTTGATTTGCTTTATCCAGATGATAATGGTCTGTTTTCCTTGCACAAACTCCACATCATATCGCTGTGCAATAAATAACTGAGTCGAAAAAAAGAAAAATTAACATTTTGTCATTTGTGTCATATATCTTCTTTTTTTGTAATCAATTTTCATTAATACAACCTCACAGCAGCCAACAATACAATGCTGAGCATAGAAACGGCATCCTCTCTGGAGCCTGCACTCTTCCAACCTTGGTTTACACACATTACGATCCACACTTATCGATGGGAATATTACAAAGGCCTTGTTCCAAAATCCATAATGAGTCTAATCACCCTCTAAGATATTTGTTCATTCATGGTGAGTCTTTTCCTTCACTCTGGCCTTCTCTCATGATGGCTATTTTGTGTCACCTTGCCCACGGCCATTTTTTTCCATGATAGTATGTTCATGTCACCCAGCCCTTAAACCTAATTTTTTTTGTGGTGTAATGGTTTGATAGTCTCTACTAGAGGTATGGAGGCCTGTGATGCTCAATGTTTGGGTGTGATACATAGCCCAGAGGCAGAAGCATGGATGTCAAGTGAATATTATCCTTAAGAGATGAAATTTACTTCTTATTGAATAATTACCCAAAATAGGAGTTTTGTTTTTTAATGTCATGGTTTACAGAATGGGATTAAAATATTTATGCAGAGTAGGAGTTCTTTTACTTAGTAATAGGGTTTTCAAACCTGTGTTAAACTGCTTTCTCAAAACATGATTTATGTTACAAAACATTATGATCTTCAATATGCTCATATCACTTCCACAATTAAACTTTTTACAAACCTTTACTTTTGTTCCGATTCCAGTTCCCATAATGGACGGGAGACTGCCAGGGCGCCCCAGCACAATCTCAGGACGCCAGAGAGACCGGCCCAGAATTGAACTGCCTTTGGTATTCGAACCCAGACAACAGCAGTCAGACCCCTCAGAATTAGATGCACATGTCAAAGAAATCACAAGAAAAAATGGGAATTTAATAATAGAAAGCAAGGTGGGTTATCTTCTCTTTCTTCCTTTTTCTTCCTTTTTTTATTTTTTTTTTTTTTTCTTGCTTCTTTCTTTTCTTCTACTTTCTCATACTTTCTCTTCCTTTCTTTCTTTCTTTCTTTCTTTTTCTTCATATTCTTTTCATTAATTTCCTTTCTCCTCATATTCCTCCTCCTCCTCCTCCTCCTCCTCCTTCTCCTCTCCTCCACCTCCTCTCCCTCCACCTCCTCTCCCTCCACCTCTTCTCCCTCCTCCTCTTCCTCCTCTTCGTCATCTTCCTCCTATCATTAGAAATAGGGAGTAAATGAGTGTACATGTTAGTGAAGTGTAATTGTAATTTCATCTTATAAATTCATGATTAACTGATTGTGAGATGTGTTTAAAGCATTTAATTAATTAACAAATGTAGCGCTATTACCTTTTTCAGAGCCTTTTGAATGTTTTTGGTTTTCTAATGATTTTTTTATTATTTTCATTTCAGAGTTATAATAGTACCATAGAAGATATGGAGTACATATCAGAATTAGGTAATGGCACATCAGGCAATGTTGTCAAAATGCTACACAAATCTTCAAAGAAAGTTATCGCCGTTAAGGTATGTTTGTCCAATTGTTTGATTGCTGTATTGCCTACAGGAAACGTTTTTGATTTATTGTTATATTTCATTTGTTTTTAAATAACTGTCAACTTACTAGTAATTTTTCTTTTCCTCTTTGTATATTTATTTGTGATTTTTTCATGATTGATTCTTGATTAATTAAATCTTTATTAACTATTAATTGAAGATTTTTTTTTTCTTTTTCTATTTATTTATTTATTTATTTATTTATTTATTTTTTATTTTTTATTTTTATTTTTTTTTTTTTTTTTTTTTTGATATTTGTGGTAGATCTAAATAACTGTTAGCTTAATCATAATATTTCTTTTCCTCTTTCTCTACTCCTTAGCAAATGCGACGGTCGGGTAACCTAGAAGAGACCAAGCGAGTCTTCTTTGACTTGGAGGTTGTATTAAAATCCCATGACTGCCCCTACATAGTACAGTGTCTAGGATGCTTTGTCACGGATTCAGACGTCTGGATCTGTATGGAGCTCATGGCCACCTGTCTGGACAAGCTCACCAAGCGTTACAAGCGGCCGATACCTGAGCCTATCCTCGGCAAAATTTCTGTTGCTGTGAGTACCTTGAGGGTCAAGTCCTCGGTGTTGTTTATTCACTCTTGTCAGTTAGCCAGCTTGTTTAAAGATTATGAAAGGCCTGACTCAGGAGTATTCATGCATATGGAGATTTACATACATATGAATGAATGCATATTCATTAGTATGCTTATGCATTTCTATTAGAAGAGTAAATAGGTAATTGCATATCCATCAGATTGATAGGTAGATATGCGCATATTTCTTTGTATAAACATGCCTTATTTATAAAAATTTATTTGGTCGGGCTTCTTCCAATTTTGATAAATCAGCCAAATATAGTTATTTTTGTTATTGTTTTTTTTTAGCTTATTAATCTACATTGTCTTTTTACCTCCAGACCCTAAAGGCTCTCCACTACCTTAAGGAATCCCACGGTGTCATCCATCGTGACGTCAAGCCTTCAAACATCCTTCTAGATGAACGTGGTAACATTAAACTTTGTGACTTCGGGATCTCAGGGAGACTAGTCGATTCTAAGGCTAAGACTCGTAGTGCTGGTTGCGCAGCATACATGGCGGTGAGTAGTTTGTTCAGGGTTGTGTATGAGAATAATGTGATAAATACATTTTTATGATTTTGCCTCAATTTTGAGTAGGGTACTGGTTTTGTAATTTGAAATCTTAATGTGTTCATGCCATGATAACTTCCAAGTATCACACCCAATTGAGCCTGTTCTAAGTTGTGCTCTTTCTTTTATTTAATAACTTAACTTTTGTTTAGGCTCTTTTAGTAGTTCCTTATAGTTAGCATATACGTCTTACCCAAGAATTTTGGTTTGATGATATCATTCTTCTCTTGCAGCCAGAACGGATAGACCCGCCAGACCCTGCAAGGCCGGATTATGATATTCGTGCTGATGTTTGGAGTTTGGGCATCACTCTAGTAGAGCTTGCTACAGGGCAGTTTCCATATAAAGATTGTCGCAATGACTTTGAGGTTTGTGTCTTCATTTTTGGTTGTTGGTTCTCGTTCTTTTCCCTTCTTTTTCTCTCTTCTCTTTCTTTGTCACTTTTTTCTTTCAGTTTCTCTTTTCACTCCCACTTTCTTCCTTGTCGCTTTTCTCTTTTTTTATATATCTTATGACTTTCTTTTAGTTCACTTTTGCTGTTCTTTCATATTATCTATTCTCTTTTACTGTCTCACTTCTGTCACTTTCTCTCTTTTCTTTCACTTGCTTTCATTTATTTCATCTTCTCTTTTCTTTTTCGTTTTCTCGCCTCCTTTCTCCCTTTCCCTCCTTCCAACTCGACATTCTTTCTTTCTTTCTTTCTTTTTTCTATTGCTTTTGTTAGATTTATATGAATAAGACTGTGATATTATACAGGTCATGGCTTTTGTGATTGTAATTTTGTAATCCTGTACCCTGCAGGTGCTGACCAAGGTTCTACAAGACGATCCACCATCTCTTCCCAAAGATGGAAACTTTAGTCCTGAATTCTGTGAATTTGTTAAAGATTGGTGAGTTCAGATCTCATTATTTTTGTCTTGTATTTAGTTAATGGGTTTTTAGACTTTTTTTTTCATCATAGAGCAGGTCCTCCCAGTTGACTCATTATTTTGTTTTGTTTTTTTAGTTACTGGGTTTGTTTGTTAGTTGTTGATATGGTGTAGGTTTATGGAAAAATACTTGTTATGCAGTCACTATGCTTCCTTAGTTTGCACTAGACTAGAGACACCCCCCCCCCCCCCAGCTGACTTTGTGTGAACATTAATTTATTTAGTAGGGTCAGAATCTGGGTGGGAAGACATTGGCTTCCATACAGAATCATTCCTTAGCTTAGTCAGCTTCGTGTACATGTTCCTCTACTTACAGATAGGTAAGGGACTGACTTTGACTTTTCTGTTTCTCTTGTGATGGTAAGAGTTTGTTAAAACATAGTCATAAGCAAGATGTTTAGGGCTTTGTTCTTCATTAGGGAACGATTCTTAGTTCACAAATATGATATGATGAATACAATTATTATACCTCTCGGTGGATGCTTTAGATGGCTTTAGATGCATGTCATTAAAAGTTCTGTATAGGATTTGATGATAATGTTTTTGTTTTCCTTTATGGATTTCATGTGGTTGGTTTAATTTGATTGCGATGCAGAAATATTTTTTATATAGTTTTCATCAGCGATGTAATCAGAATTAATTATCAACATATCTGGAAGTGTGTAAGTTGTACACTCAATTCATTCCTTTTTATTCCATTTCTTACAGCCTTATTAAGGAATATCGCCAACGCCCAAAGTACAAGAAACTACTTGACTATCCATTTATCAAGAAATATGAAAGTATGAAAGTGGATGTCTCAGCTTGGTTTAAAGGTCTGTTATGAAAGGGAAAGTATGCTGTTGTAGTAATAGTAATGGTAGTAATTCCAACCTAGATTTATTAATGTGTTTACTATTTCTTTATATAATTGCAGTCAAATAAATCAAGCTAGTTTTAGGTTGTGAGGTTGTGATATTGAATTATAAGCTTGAAGTAAATGATTACTTTAATTTTCTATTTCCCTCCTTTTTCTCTTTTTTCTAATCATAATATATCAAATGGAAATTACTATCTCTTCCACATTGCAGAAGTGTGCCGCCAGACAGAAGACAAGGTTCGGAGCTCCCCTCAGAGAGTAAGTATATTTTCCTCTCCTTTACTCCCCCGAGCCTCGCGCTCCAGCAGTCGACCCCCAAGTGCCCCCAGTAGTAGTGGGGGCGGGGGTGGGGGTGGAGGGGGTGGTGGGGGAACTGACTCCGCACCCCCACCACACCACCTGTTGCGCCCAGAAGACGGAGTCGCACTCCTGAAGCGCACAGCCACGACCGCGTTAACCATATCCCTCTGCAACCTCAGTTACAACAATTGCAACATGATCAGCAACAACAACAGCTACAGCATCAACAACAGCAACAGGAACAACATCAAAAGCATGAGCAGCCTCCTGTGCAGCAGCTCCACTCGCCCCAAAAACAGCAGTCACCAAAGCAGAAGCAGCCCTCACCACACAAACACCACCGGGAACAGAATGGTGACAGCATCAATAGCCCCAGGAGAAGTGGTGGCAGTAACAGCAGCAGCAGCAGCAACAGCAGCAGTAGAAGCAGCAGCAGCAGCAATGGCAGCAGCAGTAGCAACTGCAGTAGCATCAGCAGCAGCAGCAATGGTGGCAACGGTGTGGTTAGTCGGTCACCGCTTCCAGCCTCTCCCAATCTGACCCGCGCCGTATCTGCTTCGCCATCTCGTTCTGGGCCCCCCCTGTCACCTGCCCCCTCTAGGGCATACTCAGCCTCCCCCCTCCAGAGATCTGTTCCCCCTTCTGCTGTCCCCCCACACTCGTACCCAGGAGTGAATCACATGGGTCCTTTTTCCCATCCTGCATCATCAGCTCATCATCATCATCATCAGTATGCTGTCCCATTGCCCACACAAACATTTTCTCCATTAAATTATTCCCCAAAGCCTTACTCACAGGCTTATAGCCAGTATTCAAATCCATACACCCAAGTGTTACCTCCTCGTTCAAGTCATAGTAGTTTTTATAATAACGTGTCCAGTAGTGGTCGGGACATCCACAGTAGTAGTAGCAGTAGTGATCATTCATCAAGCTCAGGAAGCAGCAGTACAACTACCACGTCTGGTGGCGTGATGGGAACGAGCGGGTCTGTGCGGGAGATGGCCAGCAGCTGGCCCACACCCAGTCACATGCCCAATCTTAGTACAGGCCAACGGGAGGCCTGGGGAGGCACTGGCAGTAGTCAAGGGGTGCCTGCCACCACCACCTCGGTCACTCACACTCCCCCCATGCACAGGAAAACTCCTGAGCCAGTAAGGTAGGTCTCTCTTTTTTTTCTTCCTCTTTCTTTGGCTGAACCCTGATGCTATGGAATCTCATATACAAAGACTATCTGATAAAGATTAACTACTGAGATTTGAAATCTACTGCCAAATTGAATTCAGTCTCATGCTTGGCTCCTGTCATCTACTAGCAACAATGTAAACTGCTATCTAGAGTATGATGATATGATTATGGGTGCATGCATTCATTAACAAAGTTATTAAAATGGATTGTAATGATAATGACCTGTAAAGATGAATTAATACCAGTAATTACACACACAACCAGATAACCAGGGAAAGAACCTTAAAAGTTGCCAACAGTGGCCGTGTATACGAGATGCATAACAGCCATGGCTTCTGTATTGGTTTTAGTAAAGAGGAAGAATGAATCTGATGGCCTGATCCTCCTCCAAGTAGGGGCAGAAGTCTATGGGTTCTTTATTCTTACTAACTCAATTTTTTGTGCTTGGGAAAAAAAAAACTTGTGGCATCATTGGGAGAGCTCATTGTGGTCTTCCAAGGTCTTTTGAGTGGAATTCTTCTGGCCTTAATTAACAGCTCCTCAATAATGATTATTAACCATTTACAAAAAGAAGTTTGTTCAAGGCTTGTTTTTGATGTGAGTTTTGCTTCCCTTCTTCTAATTGTCTATGTTCTTGGTCTTTCCTCTCCTCCTCTGCCTTTTCTCTTTTCTTGTTCAGTGACTTTTGCTCTAGAAATTTCTGTCTTTGCCATCCTCCTCCCCAGCTATACTGCTTTTACTTTCCCCTTCCCCTAGCCATTCCTTTCCTTTACCACATCCCCCTTTTTCCCCCCTCCCTCTTTTCTCTTTCCTCCTTTCATCCTTCTCTCTTCTCCCTTTTCTCTTTCCCCCTTTCATCCTTCCCTCTTCTCCCTTTTCTCTTTTCCCCTTCCCCCTTTCCCAACCCTCTTCCCTTTGCCCCCTTACCCCCCTTTTCCTTTTACCCTTCTCTCTTTCCCATTCCCTCTCCCCTCCATCCCTTTCTCTTTCTCTCATCCCTCCTACTTTTCCTATTACTCCTCTCTCTATCTGTATCTACTTGTTTTCACTCTTCCTTACTCTATCTCCCTCTCTTGCTTTCTCACATGTTATATTTGTTTTTGGTAAAATTGAAAACCAACCTTTACTCTAATTCTCAGTAACGAAGAGCCTTGAACAGCTTCTCATTGCCTTGCATATTAAGATGTATTTTGCACCCTGTTGAGAAATTTATCAGTATTTCTTTGTTATTCTTAGAAAGTAATTTCTTTTTGATGGGGGGTAGGGGGGCATCCCTGAAAAGAAACGCCCCTCAGGGATGCCTCGTGGGGTAACGGAGGTACCCATTTACGACCAGAATTACCTGGGTGTGTGCAGTGCTTGAAATCCTCCAGCCAGCCAGCCAGTTACTCACTCACTCACTCTTGTTATCTTAGCTGTGTGAGGCAAGGGGGCAGGGGTGCTGTGAGGTACTTGACTAACTATCCCTCCTTATCTTTTTTTCTCTGAGGCTGTGATCCAGAGGCACTGCCACTTCATCTTTTCACATTGTGTTGGGAAGGTACATCCAAAAATGTTTTTTCAATGGTTTTAGAATATTTTATTGAGGATGAAGAACTAGATGTTTAAACAATCAAGAAGGAATTTCTTGAACAGAGATATTAGATTATGACTCAGACAACACAAAGTGCATAAATATGTATATACACTCTTTTTTTCCTCTTTTTCTTCTCCCAGACTGAAGCTAATTCTTGAAGTGGCAGTGCTTTCTGAAAGTGTGTTAAGAACCAAGGTTTACTAACATTGTAGGGCATAGCACTGAATATTTGAGAATGAGGTGGTGCATGAGAAGTGGGGAACTTTTGAGTAGATAATTCTCTCTCCATTATTATATATTTATACATATATGCCCAGATTCTTCCCTCCCCCTCCCCATCCCCCCCTCCTGCTTTCAATATTAAAAATGCAGGAACATCTTAATAATTTTGGATGAGTTTTTGTTTTTTATTGTTTTTTTTTTTTTTTTTTTTTGCTCCCATCAAACAATCAGATGTTTTTCTAATGGAGGGGGTTGATTCATACTAGTAATTTCTGGAATGTTATCTTTCACATCCCTCCCCTTTTCCCCTGTAAATAATATTTTTTCCCTTTCTTTTTTATAAGCACTTGCCTAATCAGCTGTGTGGCTACATACTTTCATGCAAGAAGAATCCTTTCAGTAACAAACAATTGTCCGTAACATAAAGTGAATGAATAAATAAGTAGATTTTAAAAATGAGGAACAAGGACCTTCAATGTAACCCTCAATATACCAGAGACCTAAGGGGAAATAACTCTATATCAGGTCGTAGGGTGCGGTACCAGCCTTACCTTATACTGGGGTTTTGTCCTCTCTGTTTCCTTAGATTTGTTTTCATTCATTTTTTTAGGTTTATTGTTATTCTGAAATATGCCAGGAAGTTCTTTTTCTTTTGTTCTCTTTTTCTTCTAATTTATTATTTAGTTGCATCATTGCATGAGATTGGAAGTGATTGCATGAATTTTACATTTTTAACACGAGTGTCTAGTTGTTAATTTCCTTTTCTTTTCTTAAAATCTCTTTCATTACTGTTATCCCTAGCGTGATTGGGTGAGTGTTAGAACCTTGTGTTAATGAATATGTTCTCATAAACTAACAGTATTTATAATGCATCATACTAATGATATACTTTAAGAGACAAAGTATATCCATTCTGCATCATACTAATATTTCACCATTACAACTAAAGTATTTACCTTTGATTGTATTAAGTTTTGAATTCATTATTACAGTTTAGTTAAGTAATATTTCAGGTGACAATAATTGATTCATAAAAAATAAAAAAAAATTATTCTTATTTTCTATAATTTATATATTATTAGTCTGTTACTCTTACATATTTTGATATTATTGTTATCGTTATTATTGTTATTTATTATTTATGGTTATTATTATTAAGGATGTTATTATTGTTTTTTTTTTTTTTTTTTTTTTTTTTTCCACTTTCCTTCTTAATTTTCTTTTAAAGATTCAACTACTTTAAGATTATTGTCACCTTTTAATGTATTTTCTTTTATTTTCTGATTATGTTTTAGTAATGGAATGTCATAGTTACCTAGAAAATACGTGAATAAAAAAGTTAGAGAAAATCTATATGTGTTGTAAACAAACTTTTGTTAAAAATTGATGTAGCAAAAGCCAAAGACAAGGTTCTAACTAAGCACATGGTATCGCGCTGTAGTGTTTTAATCTCTTGCTCTCGGTGCTTTCTGGGGCCAGTGAGCAGTTGCTGATGCTTGCACAGATGGTTAAATCACTGTTTTATTTTTATTTATTTTTTATTTTTTTTATGTTTTTATTTTGATTTGATGATCTAAATGATCTCTGTTCTGCCTGTTCTGATTCTTTTTCTATTTTCTTTTTCTTTTTTTTTCTTTTTTTCTTTTTTGGTGAGAGGAACAATGTCTTTATGCTGTCTTTTTTTATTTTACAAATGTTTTGGGGTGGATGTGTATTCTGTCCACAAGATGTTCAGATCCAAACCCTTGTAAGATAGGAAAAGCATATTGTATTGCCCTCATGTTGATGTGTATTTAGTCTCTTCTGTAAAGATGTGTATTGGAAGAAGGGAATGAAAAAAGTTTCCAATTTCGGAGTTGAACTTTCCTGTGATATTTTGAGAGTATGTTTGGCATTTCATCTCAAGAGTGGACTTTGAAACTTTTTTCATTCTCACAGTATGTATTATTATGTGATTGGTATATAAATGATATGAAGTTAATGCTGTAGCTGTGTAAAATGGGAGATTTGAAAGTCAATAACATTTTGATGCCTGTTGATAACGCAGTTTTTATTATTTACAAATTTGCTTGCTCACAACGTGATTTCTTTATTTTTATTTTTGTGTACGGTTAATAAGCTCTTGTTATAAGCATTGCATTGGTATATTCAAATAGAAAATAATTAACAAAAAATAAATACACCATATTCAAAGATAAGGAAGCAATACAGATGATTTCAGATTGTTTATCACTTTCAGGCTCTCATTTGATTTGCTGTGTCACCATGTATCACTTTCTTTCTTTTTTCTCTACTTTCTCTCTTTCTTTTTTTTCACTTTTACTTTTATTTGGTAACAGCTTACTTAGAATGCTGTGAATTTTTGCAAGGTTGTTGTTTTTAGTGGAATTTCAAAAGCTTTTTGGGCTAGTCTGCTAGCTTCACCCTATCACTGCTTTCACAATATGTATGTATAAGACCTCTTTTTACAAAGCCACCTTTCGGTACTTGCCTTCAGTGCCACCCCATGCTCTCTCTTTAAGGTTAAATACAAAAGAATAAAGACATGATAATGGGAAGGTAAAGGAAAAAGAACAATACTTGCTATACTGTGTGTGTGCAGGAATTGGAATTAGGTGTAGATGCAAGGGGAAGATGGGCCCTCTCACGCTGTCAGATTGCTTCATGAAGTCTGCATATTGATTGGGGCTTGATGGTTTTTCTGCCTCTTGTTCTTCTTCTTCATCATCTATTTTTCAATCTTTGTTTATTATTATTGTTATTATTATTATGATGACTGTTTTTTTCCCCACTTTCTCATACTTTCTTTTTCTCACATTAGTCTTAGCCTGACTCTGTTAGAAGAGAACTGTTATTGTATCAGTCATCACAAAGTAAAAGATGTGTCTGCTTCTTGGGACATTGATGAAATTACCGTTGCTATAGTTTGTTTAGTTACTTGTTGCGTGGAAACCAAAGTCTCACTCTCAGTTGCTGCAGTACTGGACGAGGACCTGTGCTATAAGGTACACATTAGTCATTGAGTTGTTTTTTGAGGGGTTAAGATTACCTACTGTAGGGCAGTAAAGCTTTTGAGTTTTTGGATACTTTAGGCTATGCGAATAATTTGATGGCTAGGATTTCAGATATGTTTGTGAGGGGAGACTACAATGTCTTTCGTGTATTTTTTCAGTTGACTGATTCAACCCAGTAGAGAAGTTCTTTTTTTGTCTATATATAGTGTGGTTATGTTTGTGCCACCACATGATATGCGATAAACAAATGTCTTTTTTGTGGATTTTCATCTTGGTTTTGTTTTAACTTTTCAAAAGATTAATGAATCAATTCAATCAGACACTATTATTCTGAGTTTTAAAATTGAAGTCCACCAAATCCTTTTTGATGACTGTTTTATTTAATATACCTCAATTTTTTATATTGCATATTTTCGTTTTGTAATTAGCTAGGTGGTGCTTGATGAGTGAGCATTTCTGTGTGGCAACAGGGCAGTGGGGTCAGGTTTTTGCATGGTTGTTTTTTAACTTGACATTAGACCAGGCAAGACAACTTTGTGAGTTAATTAATAGAAGTATGATTTGCAATTAGACTGACTATGATACTTCTATATAGATTTTTTATTTGAATAGATACAATAGCTAAAGTGAAGCATGGTTTTTCTCTATTTCTTTCTTAAGTTTTAGATGATTTTATTTTGTATAAGATTTAGACTCTCCTTTCTCCCCTCTCCCCCCCTTTACTCATTATCAGGAAAATGACTGTTAATGTATAGGGATAAGGCTTCTGGCCTATTTTGGATAATTTACTTATGATTCTTAGTTTTTATGTATAGAGAGGTAAATTAAAAGGCTGATATATATTTTTTTTGCAATTGTTCCGGCACCCTTTCCCTGCTTTCGTCTCGTTATTGTTGTCATTGTTACTGTTGCTCACAGGACAAGTGTCAATATATATATATGAATTCCTCCCCTCCCTCTGCCCAATTTTTCGTAGTGTCCAGTTCCCACTGACTATTATGATTATTATTATGATTATTACCTTTTCTGGGATCACCTCTCCCCTCTCCCTCTCTCTCCTGCACCACTTCCATTTCGTATCATGTTGGGCATTGATGGTGATGCTTGTGGCTCTACGTAGCTGAGATATTCAGTATATCATGCAGTTGCTATTAGTTTATTGTTATTATTATTATTATTGTCGTAGTTCTTTAATGTATTGTGCAAAAAAAAAAATTGATGTCTTTGAAAAAGATATATATATATATATATATACCTGTATAAGGAAAATCGTGAAGGTATTTCTCAAGTTATTGGATTAATGACCCAAAAGATCACTTAGAAAATCATTGTATAATATACTTCCTTTGCTCAAGTATCCACCATCACACATGTCTGTCCTTTTGGGGTGTGTGTGTACCTGCGTGTATGTTTGTGTGCGTCCCCCTCCCCCTCGGGCGGATGCGTGCCTGTCATGTTGCATGTGGTGGTGTCGTGTTCTAGGTTCAACCCCGAGCCGTGGGCTCCTCGCGGCCGCTTTGCTCAGCCCGCGCACTCTCACCACTTCCGCTCGCACTCCACTGACCTCTCGACCCGCGGCCTGCCCAGGTACGTACTCTCTCCCTCCCCAGTCCGCATGGAGGCCCTGGCTGCTGCTGCTGCCCAGTTTGTGGTCCCTCGCAGCTGTGTTACATCACCTGCCATTATTGTACCTTTTTAATCTTTGGGTTATGTTTATTTCTTTTATTCATGTTATATATAATTGTTTATGTATAAGTTCATGCCTTGTTTAGAGTTGATATTTATGTTGGTTAAAAGATAAAAGATAAAAATGAAAAATTGTTGCACATGCTGATCAGTGTATGAATTATGTTTTCTGTTTTTACCTTGTTTTTTTAAAGGTAAGTAGAATTTTATTCTGCTTTCTTCTGTTTTTATTTTTACACTTTAGCAATTTCAGTAAGTAAATTTTTGGAGATGGTCATGCACTGATCAGTTGATGTTAAGTAGCTGAGATCATATATACAGTATGCACTTGAAAAGGCATTTGCATTTTGTACATAGTATCAGTTATACAATAAGCTGCAAAACTTGTGACACACTAGTGTAGAGATAAAGCAAAGAGTGGAGACTTGAGAGCAAGAGCTCAACCTGACACTGGTAATCAGCAGCTTGTAAAATTGGTCACTCTCATATGATGCATGATGTAGCTAATGGCACCTAGACTGGCACCCTTTGCTTACATTATTCATCACCCTTTCATTTGTTACAAGAGCATATTTAAGTTGTGCTGTGAAGGGTAAATTAGGGGTTACTGGCAGGCTAAGAAGGAGAACTCATTCAATTTTAATGTAATCATGTGTTAATGTTACTTTCTATTTGGAGTAAAGAAATAACTACAAAGCTTTGTTAGAGTTTGATCACTAAGGTTCATAATATCACAGCCAAAGAATCAATTTAAATTTCCACCGTTCAACTTTCTTACTGCCAGACAACTCAAGTCTTGCCCGACTATGTTTCGAAAACTATAAAGATATTTATGCTGTTGCTCTCAGCAGAAAATGGATGTAGCTTCATTATCTTTTCAAGAAAATATTTTCTTTATATGTGAATTGCTAAAGATAAAGAATAAGATGTTGATAAGATACAGCTTTTATCAGTTAATTTTTAGAATGTTGAGTTGGTCTTTTAATTTTTGTTGATTTTCGGTTATGTAAATTTTTGTTAAGTCATTCATTGAAATATGTTGATAGTTGTAAGGAAAAGTAGAATTACTTCATATTTGGTTTAATATTGATACGGCTGTCTGAAGTGAGGAAATTGTAATCAGTATAATGTCAGTGATATCACAATACACATGCTTACCAAGCTTTTTGCATATAGCATGAATATTTTGTAGTTTCTTTCTAAGGATATTTATGATTATATTTTTGTTTTTATTTTAAAAATTCTTTATGCATAAAATATGACTACTTTTTACCTTTTACAGTGTGAAATCTTTGCCAAAATCTGTTTTCTCAAGACATTTGAAATTAGGAAAAGTTTTGAGTTTATCAGAAAACTGTATTATATAAATATGTAGATATTTGAAATGTGACTTGGCCTATAAAACAACAAAATAAGGGGACTGTCTGCCAATAATTGTAATTCCCTTTTTTTTTTTTTTTTTTTTTTTTTTTTTTTTTTTTTTTCTTTTTTTTTTTTTTTTTTTTGTATAGAGCTATCTCCTGGGTCGGGGGGTGTTAATTGTCATTTCTGAAAGCTGGAAATTTGCCTAAAATTTGGTAGGGTGTGAAGGAAGGAATAACAACAAAATTATATGTAAAAAAAAATAATGATAAATAAAAATAAATAAATAAATAAATTGCTGCAAAACTGTTGTCTTCCAATTTTGCAGCCTTTTTATGTTTGAAGTACTAGGCGTCTAATTAAGACGAAATATGTACCTTATATATAGGGATAGGTTGGACTTATTCTCAGCGTCAGTAATGTTGTGATGAAATGTTTTAGGTACAGAGAGAAGGAACATGAATACAAGATGTAATGAAAATCCATGAACAGACAGTTGTGGTGATGCATGTTGCCTCATGAATCAACGTATTTAGGGCCCCTCATTCATAGGGGAGTTTTTCGATGAATGCATTAGTATGAAATTGCTCATATGGCAAACAGTCTCCTTAGACTTTGAAAAGATAAAAAGTTGTAATCCCCCCCCCACACACACACATATATATATAATATTAAGTAAATATTTTTATTATTTCAGTATCTTCGTTTTGCTATAAGTAAATTGTAGTTGAGACAACAGAACATAATATGAGGCAAAGATTTTCACACAAGTAGAAATTAGTTGAGTTTTCTATATATTTATTAAGCACAGTAGCTCTCTCAGCATTTTGCAAAATGGATTTTAAAAGTTTGCTTGTCAGCAGTGTGTGTTGTGTAGTATTTACAGTTTTCTTATTTCAAATTGTATTTTATCATGCCTACTACTTTTCTCGCTTTTTGTATATATTTACAAGGTTTATGTCAACATTTGTATATGTAATATATATATATATATATATATATATATATATATATATATATATATATATATATATATATATATATATATATATATATATATATATATATATATATATATATATATATATATATTATATATATATATATATATATATATATATATATATATATATATATATATATATATATTATATATATATATATATATATATATATATATATATATATATATATATATATATATATATTATATATATATAATATATATATTATATAATATATATATATATATATATATATATATATATATATAATATATATAATATATATATATATATATATATATATATATATATATATATATATATATAATATATATATATATATATATATATTATATATATATATATATATATATATATAATATATGTATGTATAATGTATAAATGTATATATATAAATATATTATATATCAATATATATATATATATATATATATATATATATATATACATGTATAAATGTATATTATATAATATATAATATATATATATAATATATATATATATATAT
>NW_020870424.1:59027-63526 GCF_003789085.1 Penaeus vannamei | reverse complement strand
GATCGAGAGCGAGAGAGCCGAGAGATGAGAGAGGAGAGCGAGAGAGCAGAGAGAGAGAGAGAGAGAGAGCGAGAGAGAGATTTCGCGTCGTGGTGGTGTCAGGGCCAGCAGATATTCCGCGGATGGTCCTCCCGTCTCTCTGTCTCCCCTCTCCTCTCTCCTCCCTTATCTCCTGTGTTACCCTCCCCCTTCTCTCTCCTTCGCCATCTCCCCGGCCCCCTCCCCCCACCCCCAATATCTCTCTCCCTCCTCTCTCCTGTCTTTCCCCTTCCTGATCTTCCCAGTCGCTTTGCACTCTCTCTTCTGTCTTTCCTTTCTCCTCGCTTTTTTGTCGCATCTCTCTTATTTTCTAACTCTTTCTATTCCTTTTTTTCGCCTCCCCTCTCCTCCTCCACTCCCCTCTCTATGTTTGTCCGCCTGCCTGCCCGCCTGTCTGTCTGTCTGCCAGTCTGTCTGTCTCTCTCTCTCTTTCTCTCTCTCCCTCCCTCCCTCCCTCTCTTTGTCTCTCTCCCTTTCTCCCTCCCTTCCTCTCTCCTTCCCTCCCTCTTACTCTCCCTTTCTCTCTAATCTTCTCCCCGCCCTCCCTCCTCCCCCCCTTCTCCCCGCGCGCGTGTTCGCCAGCGTGAACATGGCCAACAATAGTGGGGTTGAGGGCCGGGGTGGGTTGGGGTTGAGGGCTGGGGAGGGGAGGGGGGTTCAAAGTTATTCCCAGAACGAAAATATTCGTCGGTTTTGAGTAAGACGAATTTTCTGTCTTCCCTCTCTCTTCGCTTCTGTTTTCTCTGGTTTAATTGGATCTTATTTTGGTCTGTTTTTCTTATGTGCGGGTTTATGAGTATTGGAGAGAAGAGAGAGAGAGAGAGAGAGAGAAGAGAGAGAAGAGAGAGAGAGAGAGAGAGAAGAGAGAGAGAGAGAGAGAGAGAGAGAGAGAGAGAGAGAGAGAGAGAGAGAGAGAGAGAGAGAGAGAGAGAACGAGAGAGAGAGAGAGACAGAGTGAGAGAGAGAGAGAGAGAGAGACAGAGACAGACAGACAGACAGAGTCAGAGAGAAAGAGAGAGAGATAGAGAGAGAGTATTTGCGTGTCCATAAATACATGTATGTGTGTGTGTTTTTGCCGTAGGTGTAATGTCTCTGCCACATCTCCAAGTCAAAATACACGGAGAATAAAAACGGGCGCCCAGTCAGAGGGCAGCATTCGGGCGCCGGTTTTGGGCCACTCTCTGCCATGCCACTTGCTCCTTGGACCTTCAGCTTGGCCTGGCTTCGGATGACGTCATTCTTGGGCTCCGTGAAGCACACGGGCCAAAGCACGACGTCCCGCGGTGGTCCGGTTCGCTGGTCGTCTGGTCATTCGGTTTATACTTGTATCCGTGTGTTTGGATGTTTGTGTTCTTGTGTGTTGGTGGTGTGTGTGTGTTTGAGAGAGAGAGAGAGAGAGAGAGAGAGAGAGAGAGAAAGAGAGAATGTGTGTGTGTGTTTGTGTGTGTGTGTGTGTGAGAGAGAGAGTGTGTGTGTGTTTGCATGTTTGTGTACGAGGGCATGCTTGTACGTACGCATTCACCTATGTCCGTACAAGCCTCCCGCGTGCAAGGGGCCGACACCCCTTCCCCGCAGCCCCCGCAGGCCCTGATTCCTCCCCTCCTTCAGCCCCGACGACCTCCAGCGTCAACTCCTTCCTCCGCTGAGCCTCCTTCGACTCCACCTTTCTCCCACTCTGGAAATCGGGGTCTCAACCTCCCCCTTTTTTCTACCTCCGAGAGAGTTTAAGATAAACCCAAATAGTGGGGGAAATTTTCAAAAAGTCATCAAGATGAAATTTGATATACATTGTTTTTTTTTCTTTTAACTCTGTGATTCACTTCGCTCGACCGAGACTCCGGCCGAAGCACCCGAGGCCTCCGACCTGCCTCGTCTTTTCTCTTTCTCTTACGCTTCTCTCCCTGTTTCATATCTGTCTTCTCTTTCTCTTACTGGTCTTCTCTTTCTTCTTTCGTCTGCTTTTTTTTCTTTCGTCTGCAGTCTTCTCTTTCTTCTTTCCTCTGCGTATTCTCTTTTCATTTTTCTCCTCCTTCATTTTTTCTTCTCCTCTTCCTTCTACCTTTACTCTTTCCTCTTCTTTTGATCCATCTCCTCATCCTCTCTCTCTCTCTCTCTCTTCCTCTTTCCCCTGTGACTCGTCCTCCTCTTTCTCAGATGATTTTTTTGTTTTTGTTTTTTCTTTTCTTCATTATCAGTCTCTTCTTCCTCGTCATTCCCTCCTTCTCTTTTTCCCCTCTCCTCCCAATCTTCTTCCTCCTCCTACGCATTTTGTTCCTCCCCCATCACATCTTCCTCTTTTTTTCTTCTTTTTTTTCCTTCTTCACCTTCCCCCGTCTTTCGCTCGTCCAATTCGCCCTCCCCTTCTCCCCCAACTCATTCTCCGCCCCTCCTCCTCCCTCCCCCCCTCCCCCTAGGGTCCACGCCTCGCCAGACTGAAATTTTGTTGTTTTCTCTTCCTCTACGTCCTCCTTCGCGAACTATAACACGAAATCAGGTGCGACGAACAAAGAAAAAAAGACAAACAAACAAAAAGTAATAATACCTGAGAACAAAATAAAAAACAAAACAAAAAGAGGAATAAAAAACCGAAAGAAAGTCCCTAGAATGCCCCCCCCCTCAAAAAAGGAGAAAAAAAAGCAAAGGATCAAAGATGAAGAAGAAGAATGGAAGAGAGGAAGAGAAAGACGAGGATAATAGAGAGAAAGAAGATGAAAAAGGAGGAGGAGTTGTTTGTGCTTGTCCTTTTGTACAGCTAAGACGCAAAAGGAGAAAACGGAGGAGGAGGAGAAAGGGGAAGTGGGAGGAAGAGGAGATGGAGGAATAAGAAGAGGAGGAGGAGAACGAGAAAGAGGGTGGGGAGATGGAGGGATAAGAAGAGGAGAACGAGGGAAGTGGGAAGAGGAGAAAGGGGAATGATAATAAGAGGAGGAACAGGAGCAGAACGAGAGAAAGTTTGGTGGTTCTGATGAGGCGAAAGAAGAGACAAGAGGAGAAAAGAACAGGTAGAAAGAGAAGAGGAGAGAGAGGAGTTGACAAAGAAGTAGAAGATGGAAAACGAGAAGGAGAAAGAGGCGAGGAAGATGAGGATAAGAAGAGAGCGAGAGGAAGGATTTGGCGTGATAGCTCTGGCGAAGGATTTCCAGAAGAGAGGAGAAGAGAAACGAAAGAAAGGGAAGAAGAAAGAGAATAAGAATGAAAAGGAGCAGAAGGATTAAAAAGGGAGGAAGATGAAGAAGAAGAAAATGAGAAAAGGAAGACGGGGAAGAGAGGGAGAGAAGATTCGCCAGGGGACTTGGAAACAGAAAGAGGAACGATAAAAAAAAGGAAAACAAGAAAGAGAGTAAAAGAGAGGGAGGAAGAGGAGAAGAATTAGTAAAAAGAGAAGAAGAAGGAGAGAAAGAAGGGGAGAGCGAGAAGAGGTCTAGCCTGTGCGTTCGGACGAGGGACCTGCAGGCGGAAGACGACACGAAGAAGGCACACGAAGAAGGGAACCGAAGAATCAAAGCAGAAGAAGGAGAACGAATAATCGAAAGGAGACGGAAGAGGAGAGCGAGAATAAGGAGGAGGAGGCGAGCGAGAGGAGAGGTCTGGCCTGGTAGTTCTGGCTAGTCCTTTCGTCCAGCTAAGACGAGGGATCTGTAAGCGAAAGAAAATCAATAACCCAACATGGCGTCGCAGGCCGGCCACTCACACCGACTTTGGGCTGACCGCTGGAGCTGGCCGCTGGGTGTGGTGGGGAGGAGGAGGAGGAGGAGGAGGAGGGAGAGGGGAAGAGGGGGAAGAGGAGGAGGAGGAAGAGGGGGAGAAGAAGTGGAGGGAGGAGGAGGAGGAGGAGGGAGGAAGGGAGAAGTGGAGGAGGAGGAGAAGATGGTGTGGAGGATTGGAGGATTGCGTGGGAGGTGTAGGTGGGTGTGAGCGAGGAGGGGAGGAGGAGGAGGAGGTGGAAGAGGACGAAGAAGAAGTGGAGGAGGAGGAGGAGGATGTGGAGGAGGAGGGAGAAGGAAATGGAGGAGGAGGAGGAGATGTGTGGAGGGAGGTGGTGGGTGGGAGGAGGAGGAGCAGGAGGTGGAAGAGGAGAGAAGAAGAAGTGGAGGAGGAGGAGGAAGAGGAGGTGGGAGGAAGGAGGGAGAAGAGGTGATGGGAGCAGGAGGAGGAGGAAAGAGGGAGAGGTGGTGGAGGAGGAGAGGAGGGAGAAGGAAAGGAGGGAAGAAGAGAGGAGGAGGAGGAGGAGGAGGAGCAGGAGGAGGGAAGGAGGGAAAAAGATGTGGAGGAGGGGGGAGGAAGAGGGAGGTGCTGGAGGTGGAGGAGGAGGAGGAGGAGGAGGAGGAAGAAAAGGTGGTGGAGGAGATGGAGGAAGGAGAGAAAAGGAAGACGGGAGGAAGAAGATGAGAAGGCAGAAGGAGGTGGAGGTGGAGGTGGAAGAGGAGGAGTAGGAGGAGAAAGGGAAGACGGGGGAAGAA
>NW_020870424.1:36527-39027 GCF_003789085.1 Penaeus vannamei | reverse complement strand
TTTCTCCTGTCCGTCTTTCGCCCAGACTCGCGTCCGATTCGCTAGATTCCGGGAAACGATTACGACTTCGGTGTAATCATTAGTTTCGGTTTGAAGGCTCGGATTCGGACGAGTTTCTATACAAAAATTTCCTGCCTTCGTCATTTCGTGAATTCCTACAAGAAAGTACACACGCACACACAGACGCACATCTCTACATAAATAAACATACATAAGAGTACGCTACTTTTTCCCACACCAGAAGGCAAATACTAAAACATTCACACATACAAGAAAATACACGCAAAAGGCACACATGCATGCAGACAAAGATCCAGGCACACATAGGCACCAAACTGGACATCAACATATCCATCAATTTCATTGGCTGTTTTTCTTCTTCTTAAATTCTTTACTTGTTTTCTCTTCGGCCGAGACAGTTTGACGTAGGAAGGATGCTGGAGACTAAGGAACATCTTTGGAATTTTCTTTTGAGCTGCTACGTAGAAGGGGAGGGGGGGGGCGACCCGGTGTCCTTGTGATCACAGAGAGAGGCTTATGGTTAGACGCACAAAGATGCAAATGGCACAGGTTCAGAGATGATTTTATTTTCCGGTTTCGATTTATTACAAATATACAAATACCGAGACAGACAGATAGATAGATAGATAGAGAGAGAGAGAGAGAGAGAGAGAGAGAGAGAGAGAGAGAGAGAGAGAGAGAGAGAGAGAGAGAGAGAGAGAGAGAGAGAGAGAGAGAGAGAGAGAGAGAGAGAGAGAGAGAGAGAGAGAGAGAGAGAGAGAGAGAGAGAGAGAGAGAGAGAGAGAGAGAGAGAGAGAGAGAGGGGGGAGAATGAGAGAGAGGGAGAATGAGAGAGAGAGAGAGAGAGAGAGAGAGAGAGAGAGAGAGAGAGAGAGAGAGAGAGAGAGAGAGAGAGAGAGAGAGAGAGAGAGAGAGAGAGAGAGAGGAAGAGAGAGAGAGAGAGAGAGAGAGAGAGAGAGAGAGAGAGAGAGAGAGAGAGAGAGAGAGAGAGAGAGAGAGAGAGAGAGAGAGAGAGAGAGAGAGAGAGAGAGAGAGAGAGAGGGAGAGAGAGAGAGAGAGAGAGAGAGAGAGAGAGAGAGAGAGAGAGAGAGAGAGAGAGAGAGAGAGAGAGAGAGAGAGAGAGAGAGAGAGAGAGAGAGAGAGAGAGAGAAGGGAGGGGGGTGAGAGAGTGAGAGAGAGAGAGAGAGAGAGAGAGAGAGAGAGAGAGAGAGAGAGAGAGAGAGAGAGAGAGAGAGAGAGAGAGAGAGAGAGAGAGAGAGAGAAGGAGAGAGAGAGAGAGAGAGAGAGAGAGAGAGAGAGAGAGAGAGAGAGAGAGAGAGAGAGAGAGAGAGAGAGAGAGAGAGAGAGAGAGAGAGAGAGAAGAGAGAGAGAGAGAGAGAGAGAGAGAAGAGAGAGAGAGAGAGAGAGAGAGAGAGAGAGAGAGAGAGAGAGAGAGAGAGAGAGAGAGAGAGAGAGAGAGAGAGTATAGATTGCGAGGGGAGGTAAGAGAGAAAGAGTATAGATTGCGAGGGGAGGTAAGAGAGAAAGAGAGAGAGGGGGAAGAGAGTAAGAGAGAGAGAATACACACAGAAACACGTACACACGCGCACGTCGCCGTCCACACTCACGCACTCCGACACGCAAACGCATACAACCCACACTCCTGGACACACCGAGACAAACAAACATACCTTCACAGTCGTCCTCACACACGCACACACAGCTATACCGCACAAAGACCCAAAGTCTATACAAGTACTTATATAGACCTTGCAAAGACCCACCCACGTCGTCGTTCGCATACGCACACAGCGCACAGACCCACAAGCACACACGCACCAGCCGAGCCGAAGGATTCCCAGGCCCCGAGAAGCGCCCGCATTCGAAGAAGCTTAAGATACCGTATCACATGCAAGTCGAGTCCGCATTATACAAAACACAAAAGACCTGAACATAACGAACGCCGAACACTTCTATTATTTCTGAGATCAGACTTCTCACGCGATGGTCGAAGAATCTGAGGAATCAGAAAAAGAAAAAGAAAAAAAAGAATGAAGAAAAAAAAGAAAAAAAAAGAAGATGAAGAAGAAAAAGGACGGGAGAGAGAGAGAGAAAGAGAGAGAAAGAAAAAAGTGTGAAGCGAACAATACTCCACCCTTGAGTTCGAGGCTCGCGGGTGTTCTTGGCGTGCCTCGGTCTCCGCACGGCCGAGGGCAGTAGCGGTTTCTTTCTACACTTTTTTCCCGAGTTATACCTGGAATCTGGGCTAAATTGCTGACAATGATCGCTTCATATTTTCCATGATTGATTGATTTAAGCGTGTTATCTATAGCTGTATGGATTGTTTCAGTGCCTGCCTCGCTCCTCCGGTTCGGATCGCAGTCGAGGGCGAGGCGAGCGGAGCCAGCGTCGGCCGCGCGGAGGACGCCGTCGCTCCAGTCGCCCTCGTGGCCGCTCCTGGCAGTCGGGCGCCGATGGTATCTGCGGCCGCCATGCCTTC
>NW_020870424.1:16527-26527 GCF_003789085.1 Penaeus vannamei | reverse complement strand
CTGGAAATATTTCTTCTTGTATTGATAAGATTCATTCCCATCGCGATGATCTTTGAGGAAATACTAGATTGAGATCGCCAACTGTCTTCCGCAGGAGCAGCGTCCTTCTTGGACGGTGATCTCAGCCGCTGTCTAATTTCAGAGATCATCTGCGTGACATCTCTGACCTGCAGCCAAAAGTTGAGGTATCTTCAGCCTGCTTCCGGGTCTATCTACCATTTGCATTATAAGGTTTACCGTGACCCTGATGGAGGGGGGGGGGCATACGGGCACCGCACCCTGCCTAAGGGAGGCCCGGAGGTAGTTGTAATTAATGGTAAACTCATTCAGCCAAAGCAAGGCAAAACCCACGCTTCAAAGCCGAGTGTAGTTTAGCCTCATACCGAGGTGGAGGATAAAAGTGCAAATGCCAATAATGGCGAAATGATCGTAATGACATTAATGATAGCACCAGTACTAACGCTGACACATATCAATATCAATACTACTACTACTACTAATAATAATAATAACGATATCAATACTAATACTGATGATAACTTTGATATTAATGCTGATACTATTAATAGTTTCCTCACCAACACCAGCTTTTACAAAATTAGACTTGATCAATATATGCAGTTAAGTTGTTATGAAACCCGAGATCTCCGAATCAACATCATCTGAACGACATTAGGCTGCCTGCAATACGCGCCTTTATGTTGCAGACGGAATCAGTGTCGTCAAGTTGCAATTATAGATGATAAACACTTAGCGTCTCTGCATGTTGACAGGAGAGGAACATCTTAATATATATGCAACACGGGAACAGCTGGTGCAATATTCAGCAGTTGATAGGACGGTCTTGATCTTTTACTAAGAATAGGATAATAAACTAATTGTTAAGTGAATAAAGCAAGTAATCATGGAAATTGTAATAAAGCAAGGAATAATTGAATAAATCGTAAAAATCAGTTAATCATCCGGTATTCCCTGATGATTATGATGATGGTGGTAGGAGTGGTAATGATGATGATAACAAGAGTAAAAACAACAATGATAATAATATTGGTGTTGGTATTGATAATAATGGTAATAATGATAACAATAATGATGATAGTAATAGCAGCAATGTACTAGTATTAATAATAATAATAATAATGTCCATGATAATGATAAAAATAATGATAATGACAATAGTAGTGAAAATAATTAAGACTAGTCCACCAGACATCGCAGGTGGAAATGAAATCTTGTATGCGACAACTGAAACAGTCTCCTCGAAGTCTGTTAATAAACAGAAAAAAAATAGAAAGAGGGACTGAGCATCTAATAAGGGAATTGTCTATCATATCTGAGATACAAAAAGGTGTGATTGTCAATTGTCGGACCTGTCGGAAACAGAAAAGAATCCAAACAAAAGATAATATTTTTTATGTGAAAGAGATAATCAAACAAAGTACAACTAAAACAAAGAATTCAATGATTGGTGTAGCGACCCAAATTTTTGTAGGGTAATAGGCAAAAAGATCATAAGATTGAGACACTAGAAAAAAAGACCTGGAGCAATGGGAATGGACATAACAGAGACGAATAATTAGGTCAAAGATTCAAAATTAAAGCGGCAAATATTCCAGAACAAGAGAAAATAACAGGCGAGGAGACCACGTGAGCCCTCGCCAGAACCCACCAATGGAAATCCCCGGAGACAGACAAGGTTAACAGCATTTGGTTGCTTGCTCTAGGTAAATCCCACTGCCTTCTCGGGGAGCATCTCTCTGAAATGCTTAGATGTACATCGAAAACCTCGTAATGGACGTCCGTAGAAATAACACGCCTCCTCCTTAAATCCACTGACACACATTCGCAAAATAGGGGAAAAAATACAGGCCTCTTACCTCACTACACATACAAAATGTTTAGTTTGACTTGAATGAAGGAATCTAAAATTTCCGTAAGAACATCCTTTTTCCTGTCGAACAAAGGATGTAAAAGAGGGCCATATGGGTGTAAAGATCATTTGTCAGTCAATACAATGATCCTTTAAAATTATCAAAAAGAAAAACAGCATAAAACGCAGACTTAGCGTTGCTTTCGTAGCTTACCTTGACAATGTGCCCCATGACAAGATCTTAACATCTTTTGTACTCATGTTTTGATAGAAGACTCTAGAGCAGAATATTTTGTCCCACCGAAAGGGAACTCTCCCGCCCACTCCGGGTGACGTCGGCCATGGCATCCTCCTAGGAGGGGCTCTTTCCCCTCTCCTCTTCTGCCTTGCGCCCATCCCACTCTCTTTAGAACTAAACAAGATCGGCGATAGAAGTAGTGGACACCTATTCTTTTTAGAGGACCTTGGACATCTATTCTTTGCTGAGAACTTTGAACTGTATGCCAAAAATAAAGAAAATCTAGAAGGATTACTGTATATAGTACATGTTCAATGACGACATTGCTCATGTCATTTGGTCTTGACAGGTGTGCCGATGACACGTTTAAAAGAGGATTATATGTTTCTCTTGACACAAACTATGTTATCAAGGACTTTGGAATAAATAAAAGAAACGGTATTAAGCACTCGGGCATGGAAGTGAAGGTTAGGAAGGAATTCTGTCGACAAATAAGGGCAGTGTTGAAAACACTTTCATTCAACTAATAGAATAGAGACAATCAACATTTTTGTCATACCTGGAGTTACATAGTTTCAATATCATCAACTGGACGCTGACACACAAAAATGAAAGAATGTTAGTAGATACCAAGGTGCGCAAGTTGCGTTTTACTAACAGGCTGCATCACCTTAAATCTGATGTAGACAGCTCTACATTCCTGGCAAGGAAGGAGACAGAGGTTTAATCCAGTTAGAGCTGACCTTTAAGACCACCACAACAGGTCTCTCCAGGTATTTAGAGTCCTCTCATAACTGGATGCTGCCATTCGCCAGGCAGCAAGGGAATTCCAAAGGGGCTCATTTGGTCTCTAAAGACAGCCAAAAATGAGGCATGAGTCAGAGGCTGATACCAACGCCGATGATCTGCACGCAAAGTTATGAAAAGGGCAGATAAGAGAGGACTGAGAAACATCAAGGGAAATTGGATGAACAAGCCCCTTCACGGCTAGTGCCCCGCCCGCACAAGTAGTGCTGATGTAGACCTATTGAACACACATCAGTGGCCGCGTGGTGCCGGGCGTGAAGCCGAAACTGAGGGGTTCGTAATGGCCGCCTACGGCCTTAACCTTTTTACAAGGAAATTTCGGACAGAAATCCTCTGAATTGATGCCAATCATAATTGTCGATTCTGTAGCAAACATAAACCACCTCGTCCATGTTTATTTTGTTTGAAAACCAACAGAATATAATAAATATTTACAATGAAGTTGGTCAGTATGTCCATTGGAAAGCCTATCATTTCAGCTTCCCACGTGCACCAAAATGGTACGAACATAAGCCACCATCTGTGGCAGAGAACGAAAGGGTCACCATTCTCTGGAAATTAGCATCAGTACGATAACCATTCAAGACAACGATGAAAAGCCCAGCCCTTTGATTGATTCAATGCACCTACCGAGACAAAAATGTGTTTGTCAAGGAGTTTGATGAATTGTCAAAGTACAAAGATCTATAATTAGAGGTAGAGATGCGAACGACCTTATAGAGAAACTACCTAGTAAACCTAACTTGCAAGAACTACAAAAAATGAGAATTATCATAACGTTTTTCCTCTCGTGCTACCCTTATTGCTTCAGGTGAAACTCGTTGATATGATTTAAATACGTCTATAAAATAAAGAAATCCAAGTAATAGAAAAAATACTAAAATATGAAAACTAGAAGCACGCAGGGAGCACATACCTCCGCCAAAGCAATAGGGTCACTGATGCAATAAAAATATTCACACCTGAAGAATTGCATTAGAATCCCCTCATTCTCAAGTACACTGGTGACGTCCGTAAACATAACCTCCTTGGTGGAGGTAATAAAGGTAATGATAATTGTGAACCCTATTGCCAAAGCAGTAGCGGGAAATGGTGCAATAATAATAATTAAAAAAAAGCAAAACGGAACCAGATCATGATACGGCATCTAAATTAGGGTAAGACACACCTCTAGTAAACATTTAATAAAAATCTGTTCATATCTTGAGTTATTCTGCTAACCAAAGATCAAACAAGCAAACAAACTAATAACTAACCAACGCCACCAAAGACAAATCCTCCTTGGTGGAAGTAATAATAACAAAAGTAATGATAATGATAATCAATATGATAATGATAATGATATTAATAATAATAGTAATAATGATGATGATAGTCTTATGAAAATGATGATAATGAATATAATGAAAAAATGAGAATAATGATTATAATAATGTTGATAAAAAAGATCATAATGATAATAATAACAATAATAATCATCATCATAATAATAGTAGCAATAATAATAATAATAATAATAATAATAATGATAATGATAGTAATAACAACAATAACAACAACAATAAAAATAATGATAATAAGAATAGAAAATGATGATAATGATAAGAAAGATAACAGTGATAATAATGATAACAATAATAATTATAGTATTGATATTGATTACAATGATAACGATAATGATGATAATGATGATCATAATAATGATAATAATGATAATAATGATAATGATAATGATAATAATGACAATGATAATTATGATGATAACAAAATGATAATGATAATGATAACAACAATAATGATAATACTAGTAATTTCTCTCTCTCTCTGTCTCTCTCTCTCTCTCTCTCTCTCTCTCTTTCTCTCTCTCTCTCTCTCTCTCTCTCTCTCTCTCTCTCTCTCTCTCTCTCTCTCTCTCTCTCTCTCTCTCTCTCTCTCTCTCTCTCTCTCTCTCTCAGCCAACCAAACCCTTTCTCTTTCTCTCTAAAAAGCAAGTGAGCTCTACGGTATATGCAAAGTTCCACGTCTTGGAAGAAAAGTGACTCCGAGATTGTTCTCCCTCGCAAGTTAGACACGAATCTTGAGATATAACACATACACACACAGGTACGCGTAAACAGAGTCTTACATACATACATGTTACACACTCACACACGTGCACATAAACATATTCCCATATACAACCTCACTTTTACAACCACTCACTCACGCGCGTGCGCGCGCACACACACACACACATATACACATACACACACACACACAAACAAACAAACACACACGCAAATACACACACACACACAAACAAACAAACACACACACACAAACAAACAAACACACACAGAAACAAACACACACACAAATAAACAAACACACACGCAACACACACACACAAACAAAGAAACACACACACCACACATACACAAACAAAGAAACACACACGCAAATACACATACACACACAAATAAACAAATACACACACACACAAACACAACAACACACACACACACAAACAAACAAACAAACACACACGCCATGACTGGAGTCTGAACAAAATTTAAACAGAAATACCCGCACTTCGTGGAAGAGTGAAGGTAATAACAGTAATACAGACAAAACTACGTTCTCAGGTAGCCTTCTGCACTGATCGGCATCGGACATTACCCGAACACTCTCTGCTGCGGCCGTGTTAGATGAAGCCGAGTCCGGAGGTGCGAGGGTTCGGATAAATCGAAAAGGGGTTCGGGGAGGATGAGGGAGATGGGGGGAGGGGGGTAGAGGGGTTCTGGAAGAGGAGGAGGAGGAGGAGGAAGAGGGGGAAATGGAGAATGAAGGGGAGGAGATAGTGGAAGGGGGAGGGAGGAGGAGGAGGACGAGGACCAGAATGATGAGGAAGGGGAGGAGGAGAAGACGAAGGAGGAGGAGAAGAAGGAGGAGGGCAAGAACGAAGACGAGAAGGACGAGTAGTTGTAGTAGTAGTAGTAGTAGGAGAAGGAGGAAGACGCAGGAAGAATTGGGGAAACCAGAAAGAATTTGAAAGAAAAGGTAGTTGCAGAAACAACAGTCGGAAAGGAAGTCCTTCCCCGCAAGAGGAAGGCCAGACTGTGGAACACATGAAGAAGAGTAAGAAGAGGAGGAGCACAGGGAGCAGTCGGAGCAACAGAAGGTAGAAAGGCAGCCTCAGCAAGAGGGCCAGGAGGAGGAGGAGGAGGAGAAGGACGACGAGGAGGTGGAGTCACAGGTAGATGTCGAAGCCACAGAAGGCGCAGAAGGCGGCCCGGACAAGAAGGCATCGTGGTTGCATGCCGGAGTCGGGGCGGCGGCGGCGGCGGGCACGAACCACCCTGGCTGTGTTGCTGCTGCTGCTAAGGGGAGGGGGGGGGCGTGTACGTGTGTGTACGTGTGCGTGCATGTGTACAAGGGGGGAGGGGCCATGGGCGGGCAGGGGGGTCATGCAGTTGTGGAGGGCGGGAGGGTGAGTCTTTCGAATAGCAGAGTGGGGAGTGCGTTCATCCTTGGAGCATAAAAGTTTTTTTTTTTTTTTTTTTTTGACAAAAAGGAACACAAAAACGGCTATCTCAGAGGAAAAGGGTGTTACTTGGATAAGCCAGGAGTGGGGGGGGGGGCTGTGTGAGTGCGTGTGTTTGTGGGTGGGTGCGTGCTAATATTTTGAATTTAAGTATTGTGAACGCGTTGTATGTGAGATTTTGTGTCTGTGTGTTATTGTATGAATTCTGGTTATTTACAATAAATAAAGACTAAAATAAATCCCACCTGTCCATACACAGCACACACAATCACCACAAACACAATCACACATCCTCTTTCTCTCTCTCTTCCTCCTCCCTCCCTCCTTCCCTCCTCCTTCTCTCCCCCCCCATCTCTCTTTCTCTCCATCACACACACACACACACACGCACGCACGCACACACACACACACACACACACACACACACACACACACACACACACACACACACACACACACACACACACACACACACACACACACACACACACACACACACACACACACACACACACACACACGAAGAATTCCAAAGAAGGAAAAGACACGTAATTTCGTAACCAAGACAGCCGAGAAGAACACGAAGATTGCGCAAGAGGTTCTTCAAGAGAGGGTCCAGAGAACATAAGTTCATCAAGAGAACAAGACCGCGGGTAGTTAGGTAGTTAAGGAGACAACTTGGCTGGCGGAACGAGAGAAGGAGAAATGGATTTTGAGAGCGTTACGTCTAGGTAAAAAGGGGAAGCGAAGAGGAAGGGAAGGAGATAAGGGAGGAGAGGGAGAGGGATGGGGAGGGGAGGAAGTGAAGACAGAAGATGGGGAAGGAAGGAAGTGAAGAGGGAAAGAGATGGGGAAGCGAAAAGGAGGGAAAGGGAGGGAGCTAAGTGAGGAGAGGAGAGGGATGGGGAGGGGAGGAAGTGAAGATAGAAGGAGATGAGGAAGGAAGGAAGTGAAGAGAGAAAGAGAGGAAGGAGAAGCGAAAGGGAGAGGAAAGAAGGAAATTAAGGGAGTTAAGAGTAAAAGGGAAGGCAGAGAAGGGAAGTGTAGGGAGAGGAGAAAGAAGAAGTGAAAAGGAGGGGAAGTGAGGAAATTGAGAGAAGGGGAGGGAGAGTACTGGTCAAAGAGAGAGAGAGAGTACGGAAAGGGAGGAAGTGAAAGGAGAATGAGACGGGAAAGCATAAGGGAGGAGAAAAGAGATAGTGAGAAGGGAAGTAAAGAAAAGGGGCGAAGAGATAAGGAGGGAGGGATGGGAAAGAGAAAAGAGAAAGACAGAGAGAAGGAAATGTAGAACTGGGAAAGGAAGGGGGCAGTGGAAAGGAAAGAAGGAGAGGTGAAGAGAATGAGAAGGAAGAGAAGCGGAAAAGGCGGGGAAATTGAGAACTGAAAGGGAGGTTGGGGAAAAGAGGGAGAAACGGGGGGGGGGGGGGGGAAGCTATATTTACGTAGCGGCACAAAGGGGAAGAAATTGGAATATTTGAGTTGCGTTCAGAGCGGAACAGGTGAACAACATATGCGTTAATACATATACATAGGAAGAAAAAAAGAAAAGAATAGAAAAAAAACTTGTTATAATAAAAAAACTCGACAACAGCAAAGGTAAACAAGAGGGTAGGGGGTAGGGTGGGGGTGGGGCAGATGGGGAGTGCGTCAAGGTCTAACCCAAAAACGCTGAACACAAAAGTGAACCGCGTCTATAATGAATAAATGAAACAGCAACGTGTTTCGCTCCAAATGCAACGGAGGGATGAATGTGTTGGCCGGAGGAACATGTGGAACGCGCTTGTGAGTACAGCGGAGTGCTTATTCTGCGCGCGTGTTTATGTGTGTTTGTTTATTCATTTATTTTCTCTCTTTTTTGGGTTGCGTGAGTGTGGGCGTGTCAATATATACATATATGCATACACACACACACACACACACACACACACACACACACACACACACACACACACACACACACACACACACACACACACACACACACACATATATAATATATATAATATATATATAATATATATATATACACATATACACACATACATGTATAAATATACACAAATATATACTCACACATGTGCATATTTGCGCATAGATATGCATATACAAATGCATATCTATATATACATACATATATATACATGCATACATACATACAAACATATATATATATATATATATATATATATATATATATATATATATACACACACAACACACACACACACACACACACACACACACACACACACACACACACACACACACACACACACATACACACACACACACACACACACACACACACACACACACACACACACACACACACACACACACACACACACACACACACACACACACACACACACACACACAACACACACACACACACACACACACACGCACACACACACACACATAAACACACACATACACGCACTAGAATCATACACACACACACACACACACACACACACACACACACACACCACACACACACACACACACACACACACACACACACACACACACACGCCACACACACACGCCACACACACACACACACACACACACACACACACACATATATATATATATGTGTGTGTGTGTGTGTGTGTGTGTGTGTGTGTGTGTGTGTGTGTGTGCATACATACATACATACATACATACATGCATATATATATATATATATATATATATATATATATATATATATATATATATACACACACACACACACACACACACACACACACACACACACACACACACACACACACACACACACACACACACACATATAATATATATATATATATATATATATATATATATATATATATACATATACATATATATATATATATATATATATATATATATATATATATATATATATATATACATATATATATGTGTGTGTGTGTGTGTGTGTGTGTGTGTGTGTGTGTGTGTGTGTGTGTGTGTATGTGTGCCGAGAGAGAAAGAGGGGATAGTTAATAAGTAAATGGAGACTAAGGTAGGAATAGACAGATTGATAGACATTATTGTGCATGGGAGAAAAAAAGAAATAATAAAAAGTTGACGGATAAAAGTAAACGTAAAAATAAAATCTAACAACTGAGAGAATAAATAAAGTAAAGGAATTTAAAACAAGGAAAGACATTTTTAGAGCGTATGCGTTAGGGGTGAGAGGGAGAGGAGGGATAAAAGTTAGGGGAGAAATAGGGAGAAAGAAATAGGGGGGAAAACCGTGCAGTATATATGAAAGGAGTGGCGATTTTCCCCCGGGACGAGAGAGCGCATCAGGGAACAAGGGGAGAAGCCGTGCATAGCCAGGACGGGCGCGGGGGAAAAGTCCAGGGAAAAAAGAGAAAGTTGAAGGGGAAAAAAGAGAGAAAAGGGTAAAAGGTGTAGGTCTATAAAACTAAGAGTGAGTTGGAAGTTGCAATTCGTGACTGTCTGCGCTCTTTGCACTTTGGCGTCGACGAGTGGCTTTGGCGTTGCAGTTGGAGGGGGGAGGGGGCTCTTAAGAACACTTGTCGAAATAGGGATCAAG
>NW_020870424.1:5000-10000 GCF_003789085.1 Penaeus vannamei | reverse complement strand
ACTGTTGTTATGATGTACCCTATGGAAATTTGGATATATGTTAAAACTATTTAGAAGATTAATAAATGGCAAATCTGGCCTTAAATTAATTTATCTTGCCTACCTCCTTATAAAAGAAAAAAGGAAAAAAAAGGTCATATATCATCTTATTCTGTATCTCACAATTGTTACAAACCTTTATATGTGAAAGTACATCCTGTAGTAACACAGAAGATAACTGTTCTGCTTCCTGCTTGACAAGAGGATCCCCCCCATAGAGGGTGTCATTGCCCTCCACTGTTGAAGAATATAAAAGATGGTATAAATGCAAAAATTCCGCTATATATATTCATGTGATTAAGAGCCCCCTTTTCAGGCAACAAGTAATGCTAGGGATTGATCATGTGAGAACCCTGCACTAATTCAATATGCACTGAAATAAGTGCATATTGAATTAGGAAAAAAGTGTTCTTCCCTTCAAGTCTCATACTATTACCTCTATGCATATAAAAATATGTGAACTAGATCACCATCACCATGCACATATAGGAACACTGACAATGAAAAGCATACAAAAGTAAATAGACATAACATTTACAGCAGTTATATTATATTCTCTATCTTTGGTACAATTTTTTTTTCTTTTTCTCTTAATGCCTGCCCTCAATATGGTTGTAAAAGCAAAAACCCATTTAAACAATAAAATCTTTATACTATATATGTATGACAATACTAGTCTGACTCTAATAACTATTCTGAACCCAACAATGACTGGCATCTTACTGGTGAGACGGATAGAAAATGGACAGTAGCCAACTGTGTTCTTGGTTTATGCTCTGAATGGGTCCCCTACTGCATGTGCCTAATGTTTTTCTTTCTCGAAGTACCAATGGGTTAATCATTATCACAATCAACAAATACTCCATTCAGGGTGCAGTAACAGTAAAATTCTCATTGTACTCACCAGAATGTACGTGGTAGGGCAAGACATCTTGAGCTGCAGCAGATAAAGCATGAAGCAATGAAATTGACATCATTGCTTGAAGATCAGTATCTTTAGGCCAAGAATATGTTCTGACTGCATTTGTAAGGCCTCGCAGGAGATAGAGTGGGGGTGACACATCAGGAGGATCAGGTGTAGCAATTAAGGCTGAGGCTAGATTTGCAACAATTGGGCAAAGAATCTCGCCACTTTGACTAAATGTGATAGTTTCTTGTGTGCCAGCTACTTCCAGCACTTCCCTAATTGCTGCCTTCATGCATGCATCTCCTGAAATAATATTATAATAATCTGCTTATTCAGCACATGTCAGTTGCTCATCTAAATAGTATTAATTAAAGATTTTGTATAACGTGTATGATTTCTAATGACATTTACCTTGTCCTAAACAGTTGTTTAAGAGTGCAACACTCCCTGAAAGAAGATATAGTCGAAGGCGAGTCACAGGTGAAGCAAGAGATGGAACTGTAATAAAGCAGTAAGCTGAACAAGCTCTCACAAATGCTGCAGTCTTGCCTGTGTGCATGCCTCGGATCTTTCCCCATGTTGCCATGGCTAACTGACACACACACTGAAATAATTCCATTAATATCATTATACTTAATGATGTATTTCATCACCTAATGCATATAGTTTATAGAAAAATTTCATAATCATAAAAGCATTATGCATCAGAACCATCAAACTTTTATCCTTTACCTGCACTAGGGAGACAAGTACTGAATCCAGATTAGAGAAAGCTGCTCTGGCATTGACATAAAAATCTAACTGTTGCTCAAAGTCATTTCCAAAATTAACTTGATGAATAAAGGAGGTGATCAACAGCGATAACTGACGTTTTTCATCATCTGTTGTAAGTGCACTGGAAAGAAGTAGGAAACAATTAGCACTTATATCTTGCAAGTATGCCTTTTCAGAATATCAATATGATTTTTCAATTAATTTTTTAAAATAAAAGAGGTAAGAAAAATATATATCAATCATACAATATGGCAATACTGGGTGACTTTTACTGCTACATTCCCAATAAGAAAAGTGCGTATGCAGAGCAAATATTGTACAGGTTTTCCTTTGGCAATTGATTGTTGACTGGATTTTCTTTATAACAGTAATAATAGTATCAGTAATAATATAATAATAATTATAATAATGATATTGATAATAATAATGATGATACTACTACTACTACTACTACTACTTCTACTACTACTACTACTACTACTACTACTACTACTACTACTACTACACTATACTACTACTACTACACTACTACTACTACTACTACTACTACTACTACTACTACTACTACTACTACTACTACTACTACTACTACTACTACTACTACTACTACTACTACTACTACTACTACTACTACTACTACTACTACTACTACTACTACTACTACTACTACTACTACTACTACTACTACTACTACTACTACTACTACTACTAATAATAATAATAATAATAATAATAATAATGACAATAATAACAGTAATAAAAATAATGATGACAATAATAAATAATAATAAAAATGATAACAAAAAAGAGAGAGAGGAAAAAAACTAAAACAAAGGGTGGTAATTTCTCAATTACAATTTCATTAATTTTAATGGTACTTGAACATATAAAGAGAGGAGAAAATTTATGTTTATTCAATTTTAAAAGATTCATTTACTAGAATCAATACAACATAATATATTCTATAACATTCTATACTGAATTAATCTTGATAAAAAAAAAAAAACATGAAAGTGAGAGCCTAAAATAAGTGGGGAAAAGAAATGGTCTAAGCCTCAGGGCCCCCTCAGGGGTACTGGCTAGGCAATTAACCAAGGAAATACCAAGCCCATGGCTACTGGAAGCCTTTCATGTGTGACATAAAGCCATCCTTTCATCCCTTTAGTATAGCTCTCACACCTTAGGAAATAGACAAATGAAGGGGATGAAGAGAAGGATAAGGCAAGGGGGAAAAGACCATGCAAAATTAGTGAAGGTGATGGCTGAAGTCCCTGGGTAGGAGGTGATCCCCTACATTGGGCCTTAGTCTCCATCTCTTAAGCCCCCCAGAGCAACAAGTAAGGGATTAGGCGGTTAGAGATTATAAGAAACTTACTTAATTGAATCATGTAAAGCACCACAGAATGTGAGGAGATGCTGTACTAGAGTTGGGTCAGTGAAATCCCCTGGGTGGTGAGCTAAGAGAGCCTCAACTACCCCACGAGTTACTCCATCTCCTGTGCTTACACTGTCCCTTTGGAAAACACTCAGCAATCCCTGGAAGTGATTCTGAAAAGTAATATGAATATCAGTGATAACAATATCAAATATTTGGTATCAAATACAATTCATACTCAGTCTAAAATGATAACGATTATATACTAGGATAAAAAATGTATTTCCTACACTCTCCAATGTCAAATTAGCAAAGATGTAGTTAATTTTAGCTTGTTTTGTACATTTCTTTTTTAGACATAGATGGCTCTACAAGTGCTTAGCCACCAAGGAGTAGTATCTTTGTAATTGCATACTAAAACACAATGGACATTTTTTGTATTTACATGCCATCCCAGCATCAGTTGGTTAAACATTACCAATTATTTTTTTAAAGCATAAAATAGTTTCCTTAAAATTGGATTTTCTCAACCCCTTGGATTTGGGTGTTCAATGCCTGCATTAGTGGCCACTCTCAGCTTGTAGGTCAGGGACACACTAACACTTATGTGCGGTATCACGACTCCTTGCCTCCCCTTTGTAATATTATATATTTTTTCTGCAAAACCATTTTTTGCTTTTTTGCCATCTTCAAATGACCATATCTGTCAATTAACATGCTGAATCTAGATGGTAATAGACTGTTTTCTTTGCATACACTTCATATCATCTCCATATACAGTACATCACTAAGTGCAATAATAATCAAAATAAACAACATTTTGTTATTTGTCTTATTTTTTGTAATATTTTATTTTCTGTAATACAACCTGAACTATCGGTCACAGTGGGCAGGAATAGGATTCTGATCCAGGGCCCTTTCAGTCATGGCTCACAGACAGTACAAGTCATACTCATTTACCGATAATAATAATGCAAGAGACCCTTCCTCAATGCCCACTGAGTCTAATCACCCTCCAAGAGCTTTGTGCACTTGTGAATCTTTCCCATCACCCATGCCTTAAAACAAAATCTTCATGACAGCATTTTTCTGTTACTCCAGCCCTCAGACAAAAATTTCCCATGATGACATGTTCAAGTTACCTGCAGTCAGTAGAATTTTTCATAATGTGATAGTCCAAGGGGTTAGAAAATGCTTGTTTGTGGGTATAGGAGCTACATTCTACTAGGGGTTACCTTCTATGAGGGGTTAGAGTATTAATAATATAAAATAAATAGATATACAAACCATGGTGAAGAGAGTTTGAGCATCAGGAGAATTAGTTAAGGCTGTTGACACCAGTGCCAGCAGAGCTGGGTAATGCACCTGTTCATGGGATTGGTCGCATCCAACATGTTTCAACACATCTCCAAGTAATGTGTTCACTTCTACTGCCTGTAACAAACATAGAGCATAGTGTCAGTATCATAACCAATGAAGATTATCCAGGTGTAAGTTGTTAGTGTCAGAACTTTTTCCCCTTCCATCAGACTCACCTGCTGGCAATATGGTTTACTATTCTCAGATTACATCCCTATACATGGCTCTATCTGATAGTGGTGCAACACTTGTATGAAGGATGTTTCTTCCTCTAACTTGGATAACGACCTTACTTTTATCATCTTCAATACCTTTATTTTTACTTTGATGTCAGTGATATTGGCTGGAAAAAGCAAATTTCTAAGTATCTGTTCCCTAGGGCCAGATTCACTAATGCACTTATGATGGTAAAATCACTGATAACTATAGTTGGTAAACAGACAGCAGTGGCACTTACTATCAACTTGCCATCAGAGTTATCATGGTAAATTTTACCAGTGGTCAGAGCATTGGTAACTTCTTGATAGACAATGTCATCACATGTTA
>NW_020870423.1:397040-404016 GCF_003789085.1 Penaeus vannamei | reverse complement strand
GATATCCTTATATTCGTATTATTCTATGATCATTATTAGTATTTCTATTATAATCTTCCATATAATTATATTTATTTATAAATCACTACAATTAATACTATTATCATAATAATTTCTGATATTACCATGATCAATATTATTATCAGAAATTGCATATTTATACTTATAATTATAGTCAACAAAACTATTGACATTATTGCCCTGTTATTACTATAAATTTGATTATGATAAACATTATTATTATTTTTAGTATTATAATCATTATCATTTTCATCATCATTATTATCTTTATCATTGCTGTTGTTGTTGTTATTATTAATATTGTTATAATAATTATTGTCTTTATTAATATCTTTATTATTATTATTATTATTATTATTATTATTATTATATATTATATATTATTATTATCATTATACTTATCATTGTAGTCATTATTACTTTATTATCATTATCATTTTGTTATTATTACTATTGTCATTATTATTATTATTATTATTATTATCATTATCATTATTTTCATTATCATTCCTTTTATCATCATCACTAACATTTACATTATTATCATTATCATTATTATAACTATAATCAATATAGAGCAACAAAATTAATTTTATTGATAATAATAATGATGATACTACGAATAATAATGATGATAATGATTAACATCATTATGATCATCAGCATCAATTTTATCTTTTTTCATCATGAAAATCATCATTAACGTTTTTATAAATAATTGTTTATTTCACTTACTGTTACTGAGCTGTAGGTGCTTAAATTATTAATACCACTTTCTATTCTTATTATTGTCATTACCATTATTTTGTTACCCACAAATACACGCCGGGAGCTTTTCCCTCCCCCTCTCCATTTCTATTGGCTCTGCAGGATCCACCAAAACTTCGCTTCTCATCGCTCCCCCCCCCCCCCCCCCCAAACCTTCCCCAACACACACTCGCTTGAGGACCATCAGTAGCACCCCCCTCCCCCAGTCCCCTCCAGCCCCTCCCACGAGTATCGGCATTGGCCACCGGCGGGAATGTCAAGCAACACGCGCGCCGTGAGCCCATTCCGCTCGCCGCCTCGCCCTTCCCGTCACAAAAGAAGCGCCGGGCTGTGCTGAGTGGCGCGGGAGGGGACGGAGAGGCGGGGGGGGGGTGTTGTGTGTGTTGCTGTGGCTTTATATCTTACATCGGAGTCGGGAGGGGGGGGGGGTAGGAGGGGGAGGGTGAATTGGACTTGGAGAGAAGCCTGGAAAGATTTATGAAGATTTAGCGCTTCTTTCCCTTCCTCTTCTTCCTACCTCCTCCGGGCTAAGGTTATGATAGTTGGGATTCAGTGTAATCATATAACGGCGAAATGCATAGCAGCAGGATGAAAGTAGAATTACTACGACACATATGGCAATTATGCGCCAACGACGCTGATAAATCTGCAAATAATGTTAGCTACAGTAAAAAAGGGAATGTACGAGTATGTGTAAGGCAAACCCAACAGGGAGACATAAATTATCGGAACAATACTTCTATTACTCATTCTTTTGCCTGTGGACATTAAGTATAGCAATAATTATCTGCTGACGATAAAAATGTGATTTATCTTTAAGATTCATGCTTTGAGTGTATAACCTCGAAAAAATCTATGATTCAGCTGCTTATACAGATGGTAGCAAAAAGATGATAAATTGCGATGATGGATAACGCAGCAAACTTGATGATATTGTACACGGACAGTTTCTCCTCATATTATAATAAAGAATCAGTAGATGGTTTAACATAATGGAGCACTTATTTTTCTACGACCACCATTTGCGGACTGGTATCTAATCAAATGTATGGTATCACGCAGTTACACGAGAATAAACAAAAATGCAAGCAAACAACACACGCTGTGGAATGGCCCGTTCTGTCACGGCTTTGACCTAATATCACTATGTCTACAGCCGTATTATTTACACCGGTTACTGAACAAACAAAGGGAATGGCACGAACGAGGCCTTTCTTGATATATATTGCAGCGCAAAACGCACGTATAGGCATGGGTATTTGCATACATAGGTGCGCATAGTATACATCGTAGGCAAACACCCCTAAGTTTTTAAAACAATCAGATTTAAATACGAGCGCGTTGCCTTAAAGAATGCTACGTAAAATCATCCACGCGGGCATAACTATGCAGAGCCAAACGCAAGGAGTATATCACGTACACGCAGATGTGGGCTCACATGCATGTATCCAGCGCACGAAGCCGCAAATCCATTACGTGAACACATTCCGCCCGGTCGTGGTCAATAGAGTGTTTATTCTGCGAGAATGATCATAAAAGAAGAAAGAGAGTCTGGAGCTCAGGAGGCACGCAGCAACGAAGAGTTTTCGACTCGTTTCACCGAACCAATTTTTCGGCCATTTCCGTTAGCCCTTCTTCCCCGTCCACGCCTCCGCCTCCTCTTCCTGGACTTACTGTCTGCTGTCTCGGCCCCTTCTGTCTCGGCTCCTTCTGTTCTGTCTCGGCCCCTTCTGTTCTCCCTTCTGTCTCGGCCCTTCTGTCTCGCCCTTCTGTCTCTGCCTTCTGTCTCTGCCCCTCGGCCTTCTGTCTCTGGTCTCTGCCCCTTCTCGGCCCTCTCTCGGCCCCTTCTGTCTTCTGTCTCGGCCCCTTCTGTCTCGGCTCCTTCTCGGCCCCTTCTGTCTCGCCCTTCTGTCTCGGCCCCTTCTGTCTCGGCCCTTCTGTCTCCTCTTCTGTCTCGGCTCCGTCTCGGCCCCTTCTGTCTCTGCCCCTTCTGTCTCGGCCCCTTCTGTCTCGGCCCCTTCTGTCTCGGCCCCTTCTGTCTCGGCTCCTTCTGTCTCGGCCCCTTCTGTCTCTGCCCCTTCTGTCTCTTTCTGTCTCGCCCTTCTTGTCTCGGCCCCTTCTGTCTCGGCCCCTTCTGTCTCGGCCCCTTCTGTCTCGGCCCTCTCTGTTCTGCCTTCTGTCTCCCCTCCCTTCTGTCTCGGCCCCTTCTGTCTCGCCTTTCTGTCTCGGCCCCTTCTGTCTCCTTCTGTTCTGCCCCTTCTGTCTCGGCCCCTTCTGTCTCGGCCCCTTCTGTCTCGCCCCTCTGTCTCTGCCCTTTCTGTCTCGGCCCTTCTGTCTCGGCCCCTTCTGTCTCTGCTTTGTCTGCCCTTCTGTCTCGGCCGCTTTCTGTTCGGCCCTTCTGTCTCGGCCCCTTCTGTCTCTGTTCTGTCTCGGCCCTTCTGGCTCTTCTGTCTCGGCCTTCTGTCTCGCCCTTCTTCTCCTTCTGTCTCTGCCCTTTCTGTCTCGGCCCCTTCTGTCTCGGCTCCTTCTGTCTCGGCCCCTTCTGTCTCGTTCTGTCTCGGCCCCTTCTGTCTCGGCCCCTTCTGTCTCGGCCTTCTGTCTCGCCCTTCTGTCTCGGCCCCTTCTGTCTCGGCCCCTTTCTGTCTGGCCCTCTCTCCCCTTCTGTCTCGGCCCTGTCTCGGCCCCTTCTGTCTCTGCCCTTCTGTCTCGGCCTTTCTGTCTCTGCCCCTTCTGTCTCTGCCCTTCTGTCTCTGCCCCTTCTGTCTCGGCCCCTTCTGTCTTCTGTCTCGGCCCTTCTGTCTCGGCTCCTTCTGCTCGGCCTTCTGTCTCGGCTCCTTCTGTTCTCTCGGCCCTTTCTGTCTCGGCCTTCTGTCTCGGCCCCTTCTGTCTCGGCCCCTTCTGTCTCGGCCCCTTCTGTCTCGGCCCCTTCTGTCTCGGCCCCTTCTGTCTCGGCTGTCTCGGCTTCTGTCTCGGCCCCTTCTGTCTCGCCCCTTTCTGTCTCGGCTCCTTCTGTCTCGGCCCTTCTGTCTCGGCCCTTCTGTCTCGTTCTTCTCGGCCCTTTCTGTCTCGGCCCCTTCTTGTCTCGGCCCTTCTGTCTCGGCCCCTTCTGTCTCGGCCCCTTCTGTCTCCGGCCCCCCTTCTGTCTCGGCCCTTCTGTCTCGGCCCCTTCTGCCCTTCTGTTCTGCCCCTCGGCCCTGTCTCGGCCCTTCTGTCTCTGGCCTTCTGTCTCTGCCCCTTCTGTTCGGCCCTCTCTGTCTCGGCCCCTTCTGTCTGCCCATTCTGTCTCGGCCCCTTCTGTCTGTTCTGTCTCGGCCCCTTCTGTCTCTGCCCCTTCTGTCTCTGCCCTTTCCGGCCCTTCTGTCTCGTTCGGCCCTTCTGTCTCGGCCCCTTCTTCTGTCTCGCCCCTTCTGTCCTCTGCCCTGCTTTCTGTCTCTGCCTTCCTGTCTCTGGCCCCTTCTGTCTCGGCCCCTTCTGGTCTCGGCCCCTTCTGTCTCGGCCCTTCTGTCTCGTTTCTGTCTCTGCCCCTTCTGTCTCGCCCCTTCTGTCTCGCCCTTCTGTCTCGGCCCCCTTCTGTCTGCCCCTTCTGTCTCGGCCCTTCTGTTCTGCCCCTTCTGTCCGGCCCTTCTGTCTCGGCCACTTCTTGATTCGGCTCTCTTCTAGTTCTACAAAGACATCTAGTCAAGCCCCTTCCTTCGCGAAAGCCCGTCGGCCCGCCACGGGGTCTGCACCTCTCGCGCCACAACTTCGGCGCGGGTCGAGCCCGCCGCTGCCCCTCTCCGTCTCGGGCCCCTTCATGGTTCACTCGGCCGCCTTCTTTGTCCTTTTCTGTTTTATGCTTACCCTTTCGTCGAGTGCGGATTAGTGTTGTTTTGATTTGTCTCTTTCCTCTTATTTTGTACATTTGCTATGCTTCTCTCCTCCACCTCTCTCTTCTCTCTCTCTGCTCTTCTCTGCTCCTCTCCTCGTCCTGTCTCTGCTCTCTCTCTTCGTCTCTCCTCGCTCTCTGCTGTCTTCTCTCTCACGCACACCAAGAACACACAGAACAACACACACACACACACACACATCACACAGAACACACACAACCACACCCACACACACACGACACACACCACACACACACCCAGTACAGACACATTATATTATAATATCAAGTATGTATGTGATGTGTTATATATATATATATATATATATATATACTATATATCTTATATATATATACTACTTAATAAATTATATAGTGTGCGTGTTCGTGTGGTGTGTGTGTGTGGTGTGTGCTGTGGTGTGTGTGTCAGTGTGGTGTGTAGTGCGTGGTGTGTCATGTGTGTTGTGTGCATGTCTGTGTGTGTGTGTGTAAGATGAGTGTGTGTATGTGTATGTGTATTGTGTGTGTGTGTGTGTGATGTGTGTGTGAGGTGTGTGTGTTTGTGTGTGTCTTGTTGTTTGTTTTTGTGTGTGTAATTGTGTTTCTGTTGTATGTATTGGCTCATTGATAGAGAGATGAGTGTGTGTGGTTTGTGTGTTTTTGTGATGTATGGTGTTGCTTTGGTTGTTGTTTTTTTGTTGTCTGTTTTGCCTGTGATTGTTTGTTTGTTTGTGTTTTTTATGTGTGGGTTGTGTCTGGTTTTCTTTTGTTTCTGTGATTGTTTTACTGTGTTGTTTTTGTTGTGTGTTGGTGTGGTTTGTTTTGGTATTGTGTGTTGTTGTTATGTGTAGTGTTATTTGCATTGTGTTTATGTATTGTTGATGTTTTTTGTCTTGTTGTTTTTTTGTTATTGATTTTGAGTTTTTTGTTGTTTTGTGTTTTTGTATTTTTTTTTTTGTGTGTTTTTTTTTGTTTTTTGTGTTAGTCTACTTGTTTAGTATTTGTTTTTTTGGTGTTTTAGTGTTTTATTGTATTTTTGCCTTTTATTGTTTTGTTGTTCGTGTTTTTTTTTTGTTTTGTTTCATATTCGGCGAGATGTGTCTTGTGTGCATGTGTTTGGAGTGTGTGTTGTTGTGTATGTGCATGTGTGGTGTGTGTGTGTGGTGTGTGTGTGTGTGTGTGGCCATGTGTAGTGTGGTGGTGTGTTCGTGTGTGTGTTTTCCAGTGTGTGTGATAAATGTGTCGTGTGATGAGTGTGGTTTCGTTGTGTGTGTATGTTACATTTGCCCATATGAGTGTGGTGGGAGCGCTGTCTGTGTGTAGCTTTGTATTTAGATCTTTTCTTACGTTTTACGTGTGTTTTTCTTTGTGTTGATCGCCTTTTGGGTCTTGGTGGTGTCTGTTTGCATTGTGCGGTGCTTAATGTGTGTGATGTGTGTGCTGCTTGTGTACGATAGAGCAGTGTGTGTGTGCGTCGACTGCCTTTTTTGTCTTCGGTGTGTACGATGTGTGATTCGTGTGTGTTGTGGTGTGGTGTGGTCTGTGGTGTGGGATCTTCGTGTTGTATGTCCGTGGAATAGTTTCTGTGTGGGCGTTAATATTACATAGATACGTGTATGTAGTATGGATGCTGGTGTGGGTCAGGTGCACTAGTGTGTGTGTGTGTCTTTGGGTGTCGAAGATCTGCGTGTTGTGTGCCATCGTTGTATCGTTCAGTTTGGTGGGTAGTCGTGTGCGACCAGTGATGTGACTAGCCTGCATGATGTGTTGTGTTGCTGTGTGCTCGTCCGTGCGCCTAGGCCATGATTTTGTTGATGTATAAGTCTCCTGGTCGTCGTCGTTGGCTGTCGCTATTAGTTCGCTGTGTGTGGTGGTGGTGCTGATGGATCTGTGTGTGTGTGTTGGTGGAGTGTGTGTCGTGTGTGTGTCGTAGTGCATGCTCTCTCCTTCCCTCCAAACTTTCCTCTCACCCAAGTCTTTTGTCTGCCTTGACTCCCTGCCTCTTCCTTCCTTTCATTCCTTCCTGTATAATTTGGTATCCTGAATTGGCGTCCCCGGGGCCCCCTTGGCCTGGTCTCCGGTGCTGCTTCAAAAAGCCTCATCACTGCACGTTCCTGTGAAGCGCTTGGGTTCAATGGAGGCGCAGCCGAGGTCTCGTAAAACAAATTATAAGCTATGTTTTCCTCTTAAAATTTGTCGTTAAGGGATATCAAAGAGTCAAGCGAATGTAAGAATATTTGCCGGACTCCTTGGTCTTCCTACGTTTGAAAAAGGAGAGTGTATGTGAAGGGAACAAAAGCTCAATTAATCTCCATTGTGCGG
>NW_020870423.1:389540-394540 GCF_003789085.1 Penaeus vannamei | reverse complement strand
GGAAGTTGTAAAGCCACTCAAAAGTAAAGATGGAAAGGTGAGAGATGTCTTGCTGAGATATAAGATTAGTTGGTCAGGACAAGGATATGCAGGTCAACCAGACATTAATAAAATTACATCTGTACATAAATTAGTCTTGATTGAACAGTGGAAGAGCAGGGAGTTGGAAATTTGTGGAGGGAGGGTAATGTAAAAAAAGGAAATGTTTCAGAAATTTAGTTTGGAAGTAATAGGAACCATGTGTCTTCATCGATATATATTTCCGGATTGCGTTATGGACTTACAGTTGTGGAAAAGTACAAATTTGTTAAACCATATGAATTCATAGCTTTAGGGATTGTGGAATAAAATCGTTTTTCTTTCTTTATAAATATGTATAATTGTAACGTGTAATATGGTACACGGATTGTAAAATACTTCATGTTTAAATAAGCAGAAATAAATTTGTGAGAGGAAGCGTGTGGAGACGCTCTTGGCGCAAGAGTTTAGATGTGAGCTGGGTTAGGCAAGATAATTGTGGAATCTTCGTCTTTGTTTTCCGAAATGAGACTTTATCATTGTATATGAGGTATGTATGAATATTATTTTTATTATGTGGGTGATTTTGTAAATAGTGACTCATGATTCATTTGATATTGAACGATGTAAATAGCTTTTGTGATACATGTCTTGATGTGAAATTTTCTTTGATCTTGTGATTATCTTTTGAAGGTCTCTGGATTATTTTACACAATTTGTGTCTTACAGAAAATTGATTTGATTGCATATTAATATATGTTACATAACCCTTATAATTAATCGATACCTCTCTCGTCATGAATTAAACTGATTCCCGCCTTCGTTTCTCGCATCACTTCACTTGCTACAGGACACTCGCCCCTTCTCTATATGATTAAACGCGTTCCACGGTAGTCTCTGGACCTTCCGCGCGGTTATCATCGAATGTCTCTGGCACATTAAACTAGTGTATGCCCAGGTCACACTACACCACTAACTACAAATATTTAAAACTGTGAAAGCCAACAGTTTACTTTAGTGCGCCCACACCTTGATTTTATAGCCGTACTCACATCACCGAATTTCCGCCGCAATTTAGAAGATAAGAGTATTATGTGATACGATGTACATGGTTGGAGCTTCACTTCATCTTCGTATATATTTTGACTCTTGTCTAAACGCCAGTGTAGCACTCTGGTTCCACTCTCGCCTTCCTTGCCATGTAAACGCTAAAAAAGCTAGTGCGGCCATAGTCTGTGAGTGTTTTCTCTTCTATGCCTCTATGACCGGCCATCCTGCTCTAGCCACTTACCTCACTTTTTCACTTCTCCACCTTCTTCGTCTTTCGCTTCGACCATATTTCGCGTGCAGGGCGTTGTCATATTCATCTTCCCTATCTTCCTACTTGACTGTCTTTCGTAGTACTTCACTGATTTTCTGTAGATTCATCTTTATACTCATTCTGTTCAGGAATGTTACAAACAGGCTCCCCATACCCACTTAATTAAAGCGGTAAAATTTCACTTGACAATATAGAAGTATCACTTTGTAAAGTATATACTGATAATTTTCTAATAATTCACTCTATCTATCTATCTATCTATCTATCTATCTATTAATCTATCTATATATATACTACCTCACACTAACTATACAAACATCATACACTACCTACACTACTACTAATATATAATAATATACATGAATATCCATGAATATAATATAAAATGATTATGATACAACACCCACAATATATAATATACTACCCAACTACTATCACCATATAAATAACAACTACACACAACCTCATATAAACCACAACACACACACCAGTATATATACTCACCATAGTATATATAATATATCATATCACATATGTGGGTAATATCTATACCTAAGAACATACCATAAATACGTATACTAATAATCTATAAACTACACATCACATCATAAACTAACATATACACACATATATATATATACATAACTCATACACTACTAACCATATATATATATATACAACATGTATATATACCTATATATACACCACTAATATATATATAATATAATATATACCCCCACACCCACACACCCATATACTTAATATAAATTGATTTTTATATATATGACATATATAATAATCATAATAATATTTATCAATAGCATATACACAGTACTAAGCACCACACACACTCACATGAAATAGACTCTCACACCGCACACACACATACAACACAACACACACAACCACCACCACAAACACAATTAAGACAGAAACATATATACCTGCAAAAAGAAGACAAAGAAAAATAACACACACTATCAACAAGCACACAAACCACACACACAACACAGTTTGCACACACACACACACACCACACACACACACACACAACCACCCCACAACCCACTCCGAGAATGGCGAGGCTGTACAAGCACAACCACACACACTACAACACCCCTATATAAGGTACCGGAGAATAATAAAGAACCGGTAATTCAAATATATATCTGAATAACTCGTACCGAAAATCCTGCTTCGATTTCTCAAAACATTTCACTTTATATTACGCTATTATACTCAACGTATATATATTATCATATTATAATATATATTTATGGATATAGAAGATTACATACCAATTATAATTATCATAATGAGTTAAATATAATATTCACCTTTTCTAGTTGTTAGAGCATATATTATAGTTTTAGGATATACTTAAATATATTTATATAATAATAATTATTATTCATGTTAATAATGTTATTCTAAATCGTTCTTAGTATCCTGAATATTATTATTTATACCTATTACTGATATCTATTTATTTATTTACTCTATGTTAATATCTTTCTAGTCTAATTATTTACTAATCAATTAACTTCTAGAGTCATATTGAGCATTCCTGATGTATGTTATTTATCTGCAATATAATCTATCTATCTGTATAATATTTTAGTATCTTACTTATTAATTATTATCAACTATAGAGCGTCTCTTATATTTTACCTATATTATAAAGTTATTATATTATCTATCTATATATATCGTACTGTATGATGTATTATCTACTTTTATTCTAACACTTATCTATTTCATTATATTATAGATATACTCTTCACAATTGCCTGACCTTACTACTTATATCACCTTATACGATATCATATCACAATATATATATAAATATACATAAACGCACACATACATCCACGAACATACGCTCGATTACTATATCTATATGCGTTTGATATGTTAACCTTAGTACAGTGGAATTCGGAGTATATTTTATTTGAATATTATTATGTTACATGATATATCCTAAATCATCCAAAATATAGACACAAGTATATATAGAACCTATCATAAAGCAACGAAACATAGTTATAAACATATATATAATATATATATATATATAATCGCATTATATTATGATAATTTACTGTATATATGTATATTACCGTTGGTAATTACCTATGTAATCACCTATTTATCTCATATCTTATCTCTCTATATCTGCCTTAGTATATACCTATATCTGTTACGTACTATATGCATACTCACTGATCTATGTCCCTCATCTCTATCTTATCCCTACCTAGTCTTAATATATATATATAATACAATATATCGTTAACCTATATATAATATATATATTATATCTCAATCTAGTTCCACTATCCTTCAGCTCATATTGCCAAAAATTATCTCTCCTCATATCTACTATCATATCAACTATCTTAGTATTATATTAAATATCCTCCTCCTATCACCATTATACTCTCTCTATCCATTCATATACATCTACTTATATCTTCTCATATATACTTCACTCTCTCTCTCCATCATATACATAATACTATCTCTTCCTCTATAATACCACACGACCGCTTATATATCTATATACAACACCTAACCATACTATAACCGCTATATACATATATATTATAATAATAATATATATATATAATATAATATATAAACCCTAAACTACACTACATATATTACCATATATATATATATAATCATATATAGTATATATATATATATATAATATATAATAATATATATATATAATGTTATATATATTAAAATATTATATATATATCATATCACTATACACTCACCTATTAATACCATAATTACCATAAATATATTAATATATATATAAATATAATATATATATATATATATATACCTATTCCTCATATTATATATCACCCATTATCTTATACATATATCACCAAATCCACTCTATAACCATGAATTAATATATATATAATAATATATACCCTTACATTATATATATAATATTATAATATATATCATATATATATATATATATATGTATATATATATATAATATATATTATATCTAATAATATATATTATTCATATACTACTCATATATATATAATACACTATTATTACCTATATAACTACACACATTCCATATGTATACAGAATTATTACTACTATATATACTATAATATAACTATATACTATATACTACTATATATAAATAAATAGCTATACTATATCCCATATATATAATATTCCTACTTTAACAGCTATACCTCCATCCCCGTATAGGTGAGTACTTTTATTTTAGTAAATACAAATTATTTTGTACATACACTCCATATCTTTAACTTAATCATATCCTGTTTTATCACTATCCATTATCTACGATACCTCACATTTCCTCATATATACCTATTCAGTATCCTAATATATTTATCACTTTTACTGATATTGCTATACTTTACCACTTACATACTTATCACATATACTATACTATATAGATATACAACCCTATTTACTATCTATATATATATGCTACTACTATATAAATTAACTATTACCTCCACGTCCCACCCTTTATCCTATTTCATCCTTTACACACTCATTTTATTCTTCATTTATAACAACTCATCACCACAATAATTCGATCGCTCACACTCAGGTATTCAGGAATAAAAGCGAAATCAGCACATCCGCC
>NW_020870423.1:362040-372040 GCF_003789085.1 Penaeus vannamei | reverse complement strand
CTTATAATTAATTCTGTTCATCATCGTTCTTTGTCAGATACCGCAAAAATATAGTCTTTCCGTTTACAGTTTAATGCAAATAACTTTTATACAGGTACTCACATTGACAACGGCTATTGCGTTATTTCTCCTATAAGTTATTTTGGCAATTGTTGCACGGTTCAGGCATATAAACTATAGCATATAAATTAAAATAAAAATAGAATAAATTAGGATCAGAAAACTTTGCATATAGCATCATAACTTGCAGGGGAAATATCATACCAGAATCCTGTTTTATACTCACTTACGATTTGCAAATCTCGTATGTAAATTCATGCATACAGTGCACGACTATAAAAATGTTATGTACTTATACCGCACGCCCTGCTATTTTGCAGGCTTTTGTATCAGAGATATATTCATTTTTTCTGCCTAAAATGGTCTCTGGGAAATATGTACAGCATTTCATATTCTGAATTGCGACGAAGAAATATTCTAGATTTTTTTAAATTATTATTATCATTATTATGATCATTTATGATCTTAGTAGTAAACTTTTTCAGAAAAAATATTTTTTTATCTCTCCCAAGGCCACCGGAACTCTGATGAACACGAGGCTTCAAAGTTTTAAGTAGAATCAACCTCCTTCAATACGAAGCGATCACCGATTCACCTCATCCTCCTTTGCAATAAACAGCTACAATGGCACTGATGAACTCGCTCGTCGTCTCGAACTGTCTTCGGAGTAGACAAGGTGAAAACACAAAGACTGTAAAACTCAAGAGAAACATAAGAGCGGATTCTGTCATGATAATTTATACTTATTACTATGCTATATTTATCACTAGACTTACTTTTATCATTATTACCATAATCATTATTCTTCCTGTATTATTGTTGTCATAATGATAATAATATAGTTTCTATTATTATTATTATAATCATTATTATTAATTCTATCAGTTATCATTATTATTATTGCCATTATTATTACTATTACTATTATTATTATTGTTTCTCTTTTAAGAAGAAAAATTATATACTGTCAACGAAAAATGTTGACAACAAAAACAGTAACAGGTATGATACCAATTAATAATATCAACAACAACAACAACAATAATAATATTAACAGAAATGATAATCATAATCATCGTCATCATCATCATTATCACCATCAGTATCCTCATTAAATATTATCGTTGTCATTACTCTCACTTGTAATCATTATCATTATTATTGACATCATAACTGTTACTGTTTTTGTTGTCACCATTTTCTGTTGACACCATATTATTCTTCGTGAAAAAATAAAAAGCTTTACAAGGCATCTCCTCAAGTCCTTCAAAAACAAGAGGATATACAATTCTTTCACTTTATGAAAAAGCCACTGCAGAATTTTAAAATTCGTTAGAAAGTAACTGTTATTCCTGTGGCACTGTTTACAAGAAACACGAAAATGAATATATAATATATATATATATTATATATATATATATATATATATAATATATATATATATATATTATATATATATATATGTATATATATATATATATATATATATATATATATATATATATATATATTATATAATATATATATTATATATATATATATATATATATATATATATATATATGTATATATATGTATATATATATATATATATATATATATATATATAATATATATATATATTATATATATATATATATATATATATATAATATATATATATATATATATATATATATATATATATATATATATATAGTATATATATATATATATAATATATATATATATACACACACCACAATGTATATATATATATATATATATATATATATATATAATATATAATATATATATATATATATATATATATATATATAATAATATAATATTTACGTTTCACACACTCACATATATATGTCCTCGCCTACCCATGTCTCACAGGCGTAGCCACCTCCAACTCTTCGCTCTTTTATACTCCTCCTCAACCCCTATCCTCGTATACATCTAAAAGTATGAATACCAGGAGGATTTTTCGGTAAAACTAATAGAGATACTTGTGTTAGTGTGATAGTGGATGTGTGTGGTGTGTATGCTGCGCTGGCTGGTGTAGGTGTTGTCGGCATGTGGTTGTGTTGTCTCAGATAGTATATATATGATGATACTTATAGGGTGTATGTATGTGTGTATATATTCGTTAGTATATTATAGTGTTATAGTAGTTGATGTTGATTTAAATATGTAATAATATATAACATTTTTTAGTTATACATAATATTAATTTATATTATATATATATTATATATACTAGTTATGTAGTTAATATGTTATATATAACTAAATATATTAATTATATAATTTATATTGCAATAAATTACATAGGCCATAGCACTTTGCACACAGGCCTAAATATACACATTAAATATCAATTAACAAATTTGTTCATACAATGAATATGTGTGTTAGGATGATAGTCATTAAATATGAAGTTAATCATAATGTAATTTTCTGAAGGATTCAACTCTGAAACCTTATTTCCTGAAATTATTGTAAGCATTTGCAATGAAGTGTCTATACTGACCTATCTGAAGAAAAATAATCATCTAATTAATCAATTATATTAATACAACATAGTATACTCATCAATTTCGTCTATCTATATTCTATACTAACTTTACTCCATACTCTCTCTTCTTATCTACTTCATTATTATATATTATTACAGTTACTCTTACTTCTCTTATTCACGTTATATCATAATATTATCTCTTCATCTCTACTTTATAACTTATATATATATATATATTAATAATATTAATATATAATTATTAATTATAATATATATATATACTTATATACTATATTAATTATATATATATATATATATATATACATAATATATAATCATTATATATATATATGTTATACATATAAACTATCATATATCATATATAATATATTGATATTATATATAATATAATATATTAATATATATAATATATTAATTATAATATTAATATATAATATTATTATAATAATTATGTGTGTGTGTGTGGTGTGTGTGTTGTGTGTGTGTGTGTGTGTGTGTGTATGTAGTGTGATGTGTGTGTGTGTGTGTTATGTGAATTGTGTGTGTGTGGTGGTAGTGAGTGGACGTGAGTGTGTGTGTGTGTGTGTGTAGTTTTGTTTTGTCTGTGTGTGTTGTGTGTGTGTGTGTGTTGTAGTGTGTGTGTGTGTGTGTGTGTGTGATGTGTGTGTGGTGTGGTGAATGTGTGGTGTGTGTGTATGATGTGTTTGTGATGGTGTATATTTATATGATATTTATATATAATATTATAATATGTATATGATATACTTATATAATTTTAATATATATATACCTTATATTATACTTATATACTATAATGCAACCAGTATCTCTTAGCCCACTTGCGTCTTCCGCTTATTCTCCGTAGACCAATTAAAGCTGGCTACCCCTCGTCCACGTGACCGAATTGAGGCAAAGACAGCGGTAAGCGGCGAGTGAGCCATATTTCGCACGAGAATGGCTCGATGAAGGTCGACGGCTCATATTAGCTCCAGTCCGTCTTCTCCAGTGCTCTCTGCGCCTGTCTCGGATTTTCAGCAATTAAATCGGTCTTCTCTTGCGGGGTCGAGTTGGAGTGTGTGTGGAGGGTCATACGAGTAGGTCGGCGGCTATTTTATTTGGAGTACGTTCTGAGGCACACTTAAGTTCTGTAACGTGGCAAGTCACTATTATGATATATGTTATATATATATGAGATGTATATAGTAATAACCACAAAGGATTATAAATAAAGTAAATCATTGTACTCAATATTTCATAAACAGATATAATATTACATATTAACTAATATGTGTGTGTGCTTATTTGATGTGTGTAGTGTAGTTGTACTATTATAATCCATATTTCACCTAATATTAACGATATAATACAAGTATATATATATATATATATAATTATATTATATATAATAATATATTAATTATATATATTTTTATTAATATATATAAATAAATATATATATATGGTTTTATCCATATTTATATATATGTATATATTATATATATATATATTATATATATTTAATAAATATATAATTATATATATATATATATATAATTATATGTTTATATTAGTGATGTTAGATGTGTATGTATTAACACCATGTAATTAATATAGATATATTATATATATTTTCCAGATTACTCTCATAGAGTCTTACGTATTCATTTTATCTATATTTTGTTGTTCATGTGATTTGTGTTTTGTGCACTTGTATATGATATTATATTCTTACTTACATATATTTAGTTTATAATTAGTATATATATTATATATATATATAATATATATATGTATGTTAGTGTGGGAAGATATATAAGTTTAGTGGCTATAAGTATAGTATATATGTATAGGTATATGATTGGATATTATATAGGTATCTATATATTATATTGATGTAGTATATGTGTATATTAGTAATAAATTATATATAGGTAATATAGGCGGCTTTAGTAACTTATATTGTGCCGGGCTATGGTATATATTGTGTAGTATACAATAATATAATAGTATATAAAATTATATTTAATTAATATATAGTGTGTGTGTGTGTGTGTGGGTGTGAGTGTATGTGATGGTGTGTAATATTATATAATATATATATATTAAATATTATTATAATATTATATAATATAGTATATAATATATAATATTAATAGTTATTATTAATACAATTATTTATTATATTAATATATATGATATATGTAATTATGGTATATATATATTAATATATGTATTATATTAATATTAGGCATGTATTAGATGTTGTTTTATAAATAATTACGTTAATATTCACTATTTAATATCTATCTATAACTTAATCATCTAATCTAATCTATCTTAAGTATCTATATTAAATAAATTAATATATATAGTTATAATATAATATTAATATATATAATTAATATATGATATAATATATATATAATAATATAATAGTATATCATTATAATTGATGTTAGTTGTTGTAGTTATGGTAGTTATGTTTAGTGTTGTGGTTTAGTTTGTACGTATGTGCTATATGTTACGTGTATTAGTGTGTGGGTTTAGTTGTTATAAGTTAATGTATATATATATAGTATTATTATATATCATATATTTTGTTAAATTGCTCATTAGTGTAATGTTTAATATATCTTCATGTGTTATTTTAATATATATGTATATATATAATTATATTATAATAATATAATAATATATTTAATTATTAATATTATATTATAATATTAGTATAAATAAAGTATAATGTTAAACTTAGTAAATATAGTATGATTATTATATATATATTTTCATAATGTTTATTATATAATATATATAGTGATAATACTATTATAATTAATTATTAATATATATAATATAATACTAATTATAGGTATGTATTATGTGTGTGATTGATATTATATATATATCTTATATTATAATATATATGTTATATATATATATCGCAACTAATTAATAAATATGTACGTCATGATAATTATACATATATCCAACCAGACCAAACTCAGAACAATTATATATATAGGGAACTATATCCAGTAATACCTCTTAAAACACTGACACATAATTGGTCGCTCGTCGCTCTCTGTGTCGCTTCTTTCCATTTGTAGTGTATGTGTGTGTGTGATAGTGATAGTGATGTGTGTGTAGTGTGTGTAGATTGTGTAACTGTTAGTGTAGTGATGTAGGTGATGATGTTATGCGTGCGTTTTGTTCCTGTGACTAAACAAATCAATACAGAAAACACACACATACACACACACAGAAAATATAATATATATAATATATCAATTATAAATATAGTAAATATATATATATATATATATATTATATTAATATTAATAAAGTTAATGGTGTAATATATAGAGAAGATAAGAGAAGAAGAAGTACGTATGAGAGATGAGTAAGAGAGAGAGAGCTGCATAGATAAGTAATATATAAGCAGTATTAGAGTAATAGAATGATAATACGATGAGAATAGAGTAAGTAGAGTATAGAGTAAATGATAAAATATTGAAGTATTAGAGTAAGATAAAAAGAATATATAAATATGGTATTACATTATTATACCTGTGTGTTGTAGTTGTTATGGTTTGTGCTTGTTGCGTACGCGTGGTATGTGTGTGTGGTGTTATATATATATACTATATATATATCATAATATAATATATATTTATAATACTAATAAATATATTATTTATTATTGTGTGTGTGTGTGTGTGTGTGTGGTGGTTGTGTGTGTGTGTTTGGTTGTGTATGTATATATAATGTGTGTATATATATATATACTAATATAGTATAAATTCTAGGCAGTATTTCAAATATCTAATATTACTCTATAATTCAAATTCTGTATGTCACTACAGATTATGATACAAGCGCTTATGCATTATCTACGAGAATAAATATAATTTTATTTTTTCAATTATCCTCTTCTCTCTCATATTACTTGCAGTCACTTACTTTTCATAATAAAATACTCTATCAATTCATGTCATAAAAACACTAGTTATTGCACTTTTTTTCCACAATACTATATAACACTAATCTGTATATATCACATACCAGCCAAATAATAAAGTTTTATTGAGTTAGTTATATACTATAATCATGTTATAACACTATCTAGATATAGTAAGTAATTCATCAAATCAAACATTCGTTTATTTTTTTCACACAGTGCCATGAGAAACACGCTTCACAAGAAGACAATCTTATAAGGGGTACAAGCTATAATATATATACTAATAAATAAAAGTACATAATAAGTTTAAACACATATATTTCGATTTGTAAAATAACCCTAGATATACCATTACTATACGGCGATTATATAAAGATATGATATATGTTATATAATTATGCATATATAACATGTTATATGTATATATACTAGTACAATATTATATACTCATTTTACGGTCATATGAATTACTAAGTAATAAGTATAACTATATAATTATAATATGTATTGTATAGCTGGTCCATACCACTAGCTACTATACTTGGTTTTACTATATATGCATCACTCATATATTGGGCCACTATAAGGGCTAATAATTATCATTATATATTAATATTCTGGAGTATACATTACATATATACATATATTAGCAGAATGAAAGTATTCTATTATAAGTACCATATATGATCCATATTCATGCTTATCTAATATATATACTCATTCATATCATTATCTAATCAATTATATAATATATATCTTTATACCATATATATCTATTACTTATATATCCGCCGTTTCTCTCTCTCTCGTCACGGTCACTCCTCTCTCTTTCGTTCTTCCATCGGCCGTCTCGTTTCGTCTGTCATCGGAAGATCTGATCGAGAGTGCTAAAGAAGCAGGGAATGCCCGGTCATGTTAGTATTTAATGTATAAAGAGTGAGAGAGGATGGCATCCACCGCGGGCAGTAACTGGCCGACAGAAACCTCGAACTGCGGCCTAGAGGTCAGGAGGGCGGGAGGCTTTGAGTAACCATCCGTTCTTTGCCAATGCAGGATGATCGGATGGCTCCCTTACTGTCAGAAGGAACTGGGGAGGCTTGAGAGTTGAGGTGGCTGCTCTCTCAGAGAGTGAGGAGCCTGGAGCGGCATGACCAGTGTAGGTGGCTACACCTATTACTGGTCGGGCCGTAGCGACAGTCACCATCTCCAGGGAGTAGCCATTGCCATCTCCAGCAGAATCTAGCCCTCGGTAGTAGAGGATACTCCTGTTGATGAGCATATAATGGTGTTGAGACTAAAGCTATCTTTAGGCTTAATGTCTCTTATTACTGTGTACGCTCCTACAGGAGTGCCAAGTTCTGTGGTACTGACCATAGATTAGTTGTGGCTACCCTCCGGGTCCACTTCAAAACTTCTCCAACGGTCAAATGATCACCCTAGGTTGTTTTATTTGGACCGGCTGACGGAGGGGGAGTGTGCCCGTGGGTTTGCTGAGGCAATCTCTGGCCGTTTTACAATGCTCGACAGTCTGACGGACCCTTTTCTCCTTTGGGATACCTTAAGTGTGAAACGCTTGATGCAGCTCAAGATACGATTGGTGTACGCCCAAGAGCAGTACAGAATTTTATCTCGCAAGAGACACTGGAAGTCACAGATGCTTGTCGTGCGGCTCATCTGACAGGGGATCGGGTATTGTACTGGTCTCATGTGCGCAAAACTCAACTCGGTCTCTGTTAAGAAGGGACAAGGAACAGTTTATTAGTAGTCTTGCAGAGGAGGTAGAAGGCCATTTCTTAGTAAATGACCTTCGTCCTGCATACCAAGCCCTGGGAAAGCTGAACTCCAAGCCTTCTTCACAGGTGACAGCAGTTTGCTTAGTAAGTGGTCAGAACGTTTCAGATCCTGTTGCAGTGCGGGAATGTTGGGCTGAGTATTTTGAGCAGTTGTACCAGGTTGACCCACCAACAATTAACTTAGATGCGGGGAGTGCCAAGATCCCGTTGCCGGACCCACCCATCAGTGAAGATCCTCCTTCTCTGAGAAAAGTTAGGGGGGCGATCTCCAAGCTGAAGAGTGGTAAAGCAGCAGGTATCTGTGGCATACTAGCTGAACTATTAAAGGCTGGTGGTGAAACTATGGCACGGGGGTTACATGCTGTCCTGGGCCCGGATTCACCAACGCACTTACGATGGTAAAATCACTGGTAACTATAGTTACCATGGTAAACAGACAGCGGTGGTATTCACTAATAACTTGCCACCGGAGTTACCATGGTAAATTTTACCAGTGGTCAGAGCACTGCTAACTTTTCAGAAGACGATGTCATCACGTGTTATCTCGTCAAAGTGCGGGACAGAAGTCAGGACCGAAGTGATTTTCCTTCCCCTAACCACGAGTACATATACCCCGAAAGAAACCCCCAGGCCCTGCCCCAAGCAAAGCGCGAAAGAAGAAAATATGCAAATGAAGTGCCTGAAGACCAAGTCGATGGTTCGACAACCCAAACTACCAAGACGAGAGAGGGAAGGGAAAAACAAAAAATAAAAACTGGGTAACGACCATCACCCCCTTCGGTGGTTATCGCGACAAATTGGAGACGTCGAGAAGGGGAAAGAATATTAGAAAAAAGACAAATAAAGGAAAAGATACGGAGAAAATCCAATAGTAACCAGTTGTAGTAAAAACTGTGCATTTCGGCCATAACATATTTACAATATTTAGGTTTAAAAATAAATATCTATTTTGGCTTGGCGACTTCAACGCCATACAAGTAGTGAGTCTTGCTAAAAATTACGTTCATGGTTATAAAAATAAGCAAGTTCATATCATCACTACAAACATACAATCAACTCTGACCTTCTTGACTGCTGGTTGGACTTGTAAAAAAAATGAATAAGAAAGCCTGCGGGACTTAGTAGCACGTGGCAAAAAGAAAGAAAAAAAAAATAAAAAAAAATAATAAAAATATAATATATAATAATAACAAATGAATAAAATCGTGTCTGCGGGCTGTAACCGCACGTGGCACACGGCAGGGACGTGATGCGTCGGCCGAGGTTCATGGAGATGACATCATCCTTAGAGTCGGGACGTACGCAGCCGTACACTACAACGTATATCTGTATTTCAATTGAAATGACTATTTGGACTGTTAGAATATTTTTCAACTTCAAAAATGCAACAAAATGAGTAATAGAAACGTTGCGCTTCGACCTGAGGTCTAAAGGTAGCTTCGAAATGAAAAGTAAGTTCAGCAATGAAACTACTCTTACAATGAGACTAGATATATATGTGTATATATAAATAAATAGATGAATATGTGTGTGTGTGTGGTGTGTGTGGTGTGTGTGTGTGTGTGTGTTGTGTGTGTGTGTGTGTGTATATATATATATATATATATTATATATTATATATATATATATATATATATATATATATATATATATATA
>NW_020870423.1:347040-349540 GCF_003789085.1 Penaeus vannamei | reverse complement strand
CGACTGCTTTTAGTAGTAGTAGTATTACCTTCACCAAGGAGATTATGATTTTGGTAGCGTTGGTTTGTCAGTTTGTTAGTTGGATGGCGCGCAGGATAACAGATGAAATTATTATTAGAGGTGTCTTATCCCAAATTGGATGACATACAGTTTTGGTGGTGCGGATCCAGGATTTTTTCAAAGTAATTCATTAGCATTGCAAGATATGGAAACGCGGAAGTTACCTGTGTACTCGACAAAAAGGTGATTTTGATGTAATTCTGTATGTTTATTCCATGAGGTATACGCTTTCTGAATACTTCTAGTTATTATCAGTTGTATTAACATTATTACTTTCATAATTATCATTCTTATTATTACATTTAATATTGCCATTCTCCTTTTTATTATTAGGGTGATGATGGTGAAGATAATTATATATAACTGTTATGTATACATATTTTTCATTACTATTGGAATAAGGAATATTATATTTATCATCATTTCTAATATTGGTATTATCATTATTGTTATTATTAAATTTACTACTTGTATTCCTATTATTATCGTTAATGTGTTTGTTATAATAATTAGTTTCATTATTGTTATAACTATTATTATTGTTATCATTGTTATTATTATCATCATTATTATTATCATTATTATTATTTTTATATTATTGCTGTCACCAGCATTATTATTATTATTACTTTAACCATGATTATTATTTTATTATTAGTAGTATTATAGTTATTATTATTACCATTATTATTATTATTATTATTATTATTATTATTATTATTATTATTATTATTGTTATTATTATTAATACTGTTACTGTTATTGCTATTATCATTATCATTATTATTACCATCATCACTTTCATTATTATTACCTTCATTATCTTATTATCATTGTAACACTTATATTCATTATTATTATTACTATCCATCATCATCATCATTATAACGTATTGATATTATCAGAACAAATATTATTATTTTTATCATTATAATCATCATTCAGTATTATTATGATATCTTTATAAACATTATTATGATTTCATTAATATCATCATCAACAATATTATCATCATCATCATAAACATCATTCATCATTATCACATAGTGTTATCATTTGCAGTATAAATGATTGCAGCAGTAACCCCTATTGCCAACTATTAGTATTATTTGCAATGCGAGATAAGGGCAACTTTACTGCGCTTGAATTACTATTACTATTGCCTTCAAGGAGGTATGCGGTCCCTGAATGCTTCTAGATATTGTTGTTATTATTATTATCCTTATCATTTTCACTACCATTATTGATATTATTATTAATGTTTTTATCTATATCGTTGTTATCATAATAAAAGTAATAATAATTATTATTTTACTTTTAATACTAGTGCTACTATTACTACTACCATTATTATCATTATTACCTATATTATCATTACACTATCATTATTATTATCATTATTGTTGTTATTGCTATCATTATTGTCATTTTTATTTTATCCTTATCATCAATGTCAACATAATCATCATTATTATAATCATTATTGCTGTTATCAATATCATCATCTCTAATGTTTTCAGTTTTGACATATTTATTATAATCTGTATGATAATTTTTCAGTATTGTTATCATATCATTGCTTGTAATACTACTTTTGCTATTAGTATTACTATTGACGGTATTAATATCAATGTTAATAAAATGATAATAAAATCATTATTTAGATAATATTGTTATAATTATTGTCAACATTACCTTTATCATCATGATAATTAATACTATCATTATTATCATTATTATTATTGCTATTATTTTGATCATCAGTTATTATTATTGTTAATATCACTTCTTAATTTATCATTTTATTATTATTATTATTATCATTCAGTCATTACTACTACTACTTACATTCTTATCATCCTTAAGCTTTTTGGTGGCAGACCTACTACAACTGTAGGAGGTCGGTGTCTGTATTCATCGCCCTCCTCGTATTTTCCGCTAAAATTATTCGAGAATCAAAAACCAAATCGAACCGAATATAATTCAAAATTCCCTTTTTTCCATTGGGAATCGTCCATCCCATATTCAGGCCCCTTTTAAGAGCCATTGTTCCAGAAAGAAGCGAGTCGGCGGCAAATTGCGTGGCAGTTATATTTTAGTGTGGCCTGAACCGAGGTATAGACCTTCAGATGATCCATGTCTCAATGAGGCTCTGTATCGTTTAACCACATCTGCGAAGTCTGATGACCAGCCCTCCCCTTTCTTCCCTTTATGGACTGCACAACAGCCATAAATTTAAAGTACTTTTTCCACCATCATCTCCCGCGGTTCGGCAACTCCGGCCCCTTAGCTCGAACAACCGTTCGAGATGAAATCTCCCGTGTCATAAGTTCTCTCCTTCAATGTTGGGCGGGGACAGTAAATCTGTTCGTTAACGTCCTCGTCTGCTCAGTCTATTTTTTTCTAGTCTCAGCTTTTGCCGTTTATCGCTTAAGAGAGC
>NW_020870423.1:313444-315122 GCF_003789085.1 Penaeus vannamei | reverse complement strand
ATATATATATGACATAATATATACTAGTATATATACTATATATATAATATATATATATATATTTATATATTATATATATATATATATATATATATATATATATATTTTATATATATATTATTTATTTATATGTATGTATATAGTCAATATATATATATATATATATATATATATATATATATATATTATATATATATATATATATATATATATATATATATATATCAAGACTGCTTGGAGTAATGTTTGCGTTATCAAATAGGAATCAGCATGTTACCAGGGATTTTGATTAATACAGCATGGGTTCCGACGAATAAAGACTGCGTTTTTTGCGCACTGAGGAAAAGACCATTTAGATTGAAATTTCTTGTTGCAATATTTAGGGGTTCTTCCGCACTGCGGGTTATGGCATCAATGTTTTGGACATTTCCTGAGTGGATGAATTGAGTATCATCAGCATACTGGATAATTTTGTGGTCTGGGACATGTGCATTTCGTATATTGGGAATAAAACTGGGCCAAGAATAGACCCCTGATGGACGCGAAAGGATATGCTAATGCTACAGAACAATGTCTAATCGAACTGATTGCGTCCTGTCATTCAGATAACTATCAAACCATTCAGAATTAATGGTTATATTTTTACACTTGTTTAACAAAAAAATCATGATTTACACTATCAAATGCCTTTGACAGATCACAGGATGAGAGTTATGAAATTTTCTAGTTACCAATATTCATGAATAATTCTTTAGAAACTTGAATGAGGGCCGTGTGTGGATAAATTTCTCCGGAAGTCATGTTGGGTACTGCTAAGAAGCTTCCTTCCTTCAAGATAGGCATTAAGTTGGGATGCTACAACTTTTTCATTTTAAATAATGTAGGGAGTACCGTTATTGGCTTCGTCCATGTCTCCACTCTTAAAGACAGGAACTATAATTGCATGTTTCCGCGGGAAACTGATTAGTCATTACAGAAGTGTTGATTTTACACGTGAGGTATCCTATGATTATCGGTAAGAAGACCTTAATGAATCTTGATGATATACCGTCTGAACTATAAGACTTTGTATCTTCAAAGTGTTTTATAATTGTAATAGTGTCTACTATGTCGATAGGTTGAACTTTAAATAAAGTAGGATAATTTATAATAGTTCTTAGTTCGTGCATCATCTCTATTAGTGTAACATCAGTGTGACATTTCTCTAAGTACTTTTCCCTACATTTGCAAAGAATCTGTTGAAATAATCTGCCCTGCTCTTCATAGATACATCATCATTAATCAGGGTTTCACTACATTTCTTCCTGTTGTCGGGGAAAAGACATCTAAGGGTCTTCACGTGGCCGCATTATCGCCCTGGCACTCTTCTAGTTGAGTAGAGAATTGCCTAGATTTCTGACTTGTCGTTTTAGGTCTTGGTATTTTTCTTGTAAGTTTTCATTAAGCCTGTTTTTCTTGAGATCATTCAGTGCGATGTTCCTTTCGTTCATTAACGCGCAGATGCTATCAGTTATCGAAGGGGCAAAAGGTCTCTTCACGTCTTTCGTGACCAGAGGTACCCGTACATCTAAACATTTGGCAAAGGTGTTGGTAAATATATGAACCTATGTGTCTATATTGTCAGTGTGAAATGTCTTGTTTAGTTCAACAGATTCCGACATTCATAAGTTGCGCAGAT
>NW_020870423.1:260944-270944 GCF_003789085.1 Penaeus vannamei | reverse complement strand
GCAGGCTGTAAACAGCTTTGGTGAGATGGTGTCGTCCTGTCTAACGCCTTTTTAAATTGGTATTTTATCGGTTTCTGTGTGGAGTTTGATGGTTGCTGTCCCATTTTTGTATATATCTTCCAATATATTACAATATACTCCTCAACTCCCTGTTGTTGAATAGCACCTAATACTGCTGGTATTTGTACAGAATCAAATGCCTTTTCATAATCGATGAATGCCATACACAGGGGTTTCCTATATTCGTTTACTTTTTCTCTTATTTGGGTGAGCGTGTGGATGTGATCTGTTTGTTGAGAATCCGCTGCGGAAGCCTGCCTGTTCTCTAGGCTGGCTGGAATCCAGACTGTCAGAGATGCGAGCTGTAATGACTTTCGTGAACAGTTTGTAAGTAACCGAAAGGAGGCTTATGGGTCGGTAATTTTTTAAATCCTTTTTATCGCCTTTTTTGTGTAACAAGATAATTGTTGCATTTTTCCAGGCTTTCGGAGTTTTTCCGCTGAGAAGACATTTGTTAAAAAGATTGGCTAGTTTCACTGTTGCGATGTCTCCTGCATCTAATGAAGGTCTATACTAATTCCGTCTTCGCCTGGTGTTTTCCCCTCTCTTCGTGCCTTTAAGTGCTCTTTTTTTATTTCTTCTTTTGTGATATTAGGTACGTCGCTAGTTACCGCGTTTGCTTCTATTTTTGTGGCTGTTCGTTGAGTTGTATAGATCCCTGTAAAAGTCTTCCACTACTTTGAAGATTTTCATTCTTGTTATATGTTACTTCTCCGTCTGGTTTCTTAAATTGCATACATTTGATTTCTCCCTATTCCTAGTCTTCTTTTAGCTGCTTTCATGCTGGTACCTGAAATCACTGCTTCATTTATTATTTGAGTATTGAATTTCCGTACATCTTCCCTCTTCTTTTTATTTATGGTCTTTGTTAGTTCAACCAATTCTATCTTGTCCTATTTGACGATACTTTCATGTCTCTACGTTTTTGCATAAGCTGTTTAGTTTCTACCGAGAGCTTGCTGGAGCTTCGATTGTCTTCTTTTCCGCCTACTTTCAAATGCAGCTTCTTTTATTATGTCATTGAACTGTTTATTGATTTGGTCGATGTTGAGATCTTCGTCGCGGAGGAGTGAATATCTGTTTTGGATGTTTAGGCTAAATTCTGTTGCTCTGATCCTCAAGTTAGCCAAGTTTTGGCTGTGGTTCACATTAGTTTGTTCCTTTCCCTTCTGAGATGTATTTTAATTTCGCCTCTCACCATTCTATGGTCGCTGCCTACATTTACTTTATTTATAACCTCTACATTTTTTATTATGTCGCGCCTATTTGAAATTATGTCAATTTCGTTTTTGACGTCAGAAGGCGACTTCCATGTCCACTTCCGTTCTTGTCTTTTTTTCGAAGAAATGTATTCATGATACTGGTGATCGAGGCCTCCGCAAAGTCGACTAGCATTTGTCCCCTCTTCGTTCCTAGTGCCTGTTCCATGGTTCCCTACTGCGGTTTCGCCCTCTGTCTTTTTACCTATTTTGGCATTAAATACCCCATAATTATTGTGAAACGGGGTTTTTGTTCTCTCGCTGGCTAAATGAACATCTTCATAGAAGCTCTCTATTTCTTCATCACTGTGGCTGCAGGTTGGAGCATAGACTTGAATAATTTTTAAGTTTGTACCTATTGTTTAGCTTTATGTTACAGAAGCCACTCTTTCGCTGACACTATAGAATTCTACAATGTTCTTTTCTAAGCGTTGTTGTATTAAGAATCCTACCCCTAATTCCTGTTTGCTTCCCAGAGGTTTTCCTCTCCAATAGAGCACGTGTCCCTCATTATTAACTTCTTGCTCTCGCCTAGTCTTCTAACTTCGCAGAGTCCTACTACATCCCATTTAATGGAAGAGAATTCCTCTAGTAAAGCTAGTAAGTCGGATTCAGTTCTCATGGTCCTTTTATTGTATGTGCAAAGGTTCATCAACGTGGGGCGGCCTGACTTTTTACCCGGATATTTTTAGCACCCCCTGCTCCGGAGCGATCCTAATCGCCGCTGTAACCAGGGCTCCTTCGCCTCCGGGGAATGGGGGCCGTTCCTGAATATTTTGTCTCATGCTTGGGAGGTGGACAGCCGATTTACCTCCCACCTACTGGCTTAGGTGTATCTTGGTGGAGGGGAGTAAATTTAGCCGGAATGCCATTGATAAGTCCCCCCAGTACATATGGTGTATATATTCATGCATGAATGTGTACATTTTCATGTGTATATAAGCATGTATATATGTGAATGTGTATATAGGTATATATATATATATATATATATTATATATATATATATATATATATATATATTCTTATTATCTTTCTCTCTCTCTCTCTCTCTCTCTCTCTCTTCTCTCTCTCCTCTCTCTCTCTCTCTCTTATATATATATATATATATATATATATATAATATATATATATATATATATATATACATATATGTATATATATATATATATATATATATATATATATATATATATATATGTGTGTGGTGGTGTGTTGGTGGTGTGTGTGTGTGTGTGTGTGTGTGTGTGTGTGTGTGGTGTGGTGTGTGTGTGTTTGTGTGTTTGAATGTGAATATATATGTATATATATGTATATTTAAAATCTATATTGGTATTATATTATTACATATATGTTATATATATATATATATGTGTGTGGTGTGGTGTGTGTTGTGTGTGGTGTGTGTGTGGTGTGTGTGTGTGTGTTGTGTGTGTGTGTGTGTGGTGTGTGGTGTGGTATGTGTGTGTGTGTTTGGTGTGTATTGTGTATATATGTATGTATATGTAATTTGTGTCTTATTATATTGGTATTATATCTTTGTATAAATAATTATATGTATACTTTTAATCAGACGCAAATATATCTATGTGTCTATCATTTAAGCTTAAGCTCATCTATCTTTCTACTGACTTTCTTTTTATCCGAACATCTATGTATTTTGTGTGGGGTTAGTTTGTTTGTTTGTTCATGTCTTTTATAATGCAATAGAAACATGGTTTTTGCTCGAGGAAACGGGCATAGCGTAATGATGCAGCTTCACTGAGAATATTTCAAGGGCAGAACGCGAAGGCGGCGTGTTCGAGGGCCTCGGAGCTGGCTGCGGAGGCGCAGGAGGAGGCGGGGGGCAGGAGGGAGGAAGGGAGGAGGCGAGGAGGGACGGAGGGAGGGGAGGAGGAGGAGGGAGGAGGGAGGAGGGAGGAGGGAGGAGAGGATGGAGGGAGGAAGGAGGAAGGAGGAGGGAGGGAGAGACGGAGAAGGAAGGCAGAAAAGCCCGGCCGCGCCACGCCCTGCCCTGCCGCCCGAGCCCCTTCCTCCTCGCCTCGAATCGCATCCCATCCTCCGTGATTTCTCCTCCCCGGCAGTATTCCACCCTGGCCGTATTTCCACCACACTTATCCTGACACTTCTGTTTCCTCTATGTTTATCCACTTCTTTCCTGCTTGTCGCGCCCCACCTTTTCTTTCGCCCGCTCTTGTTTGCTCTGTTTCCCCGCTTTGTAGAGGCAACAGAAAAAGATGAGAGACGCATTGAGTTCAAAAGAACTACTATTGCACAATGGCGGCTGTCGTACCTCGTTACAAAACACTACAAACAGAGAAAAAATTACTCTTGAAATTTGTTTCTTTGTCCTACTTTTTCGTCAAAACAAGTCTTCGGAAATGTAAACTGTTTCAGGACATGTGAGACTTTCTTTGCATCCCGGTTCACAGGTGTATACTAGTACTGATTAGTTTCATAACTGGTTAAGTTCGCTTGAAGGACAATGTTAAGTTGACGGCCAAACAGTGACCATCATTTCAACTTCTTTCGACGGGCACAGCGATGGCGAAGAGGAAGAGCGGCGCGAAATAACGGAGGAGACAAAGAGCGAGCGGCGGGCTCCTCTGCGGCGTTCAATGGCACCAGCGGCGAAGACTTACTAATGGCGGATGTGAAAACATCACTTAGGTAAATCATCGGGCGCTGGACACGTTATCAGGCGCCTCGAGGAACAGAAAGGACCCGGAAAATTTCTACCTTTGAAGACATAGGAGCGACACTTTCTAAAATGTTCTTCCAACACGACATACAGGAGTCCAACAAGCACGGCAATATGCAGTAAGAAACATCTGCGAGTGTTTGGACAAGACGGCGCTTACGTATGAACCTTGTCGCGGTGACGGAAGAGCTCCATCACGGCAGAGAAGAGAGCCTGCACTTCAGGGAGGAGAGTGAGGGTGAAGGATCACTGGGAATAAAATCAGGGTCTCTGCCCGTCGCCTGCTTTCGGGTGATGAAAGGTGCAACTGTCGGAAACTCAGACGGCAAATGTTCCCGTTTTTCATTTCCATGATATTGGGCGATTTGTTTCATGATACGCATCATAAAATCAATATCGTTGGCCTCTTGTTACCTTAGCTTTAATATAGCTTCCGGAGAAATGTAACGTTTTTATCCTTTCCCCTCAGCAAGGCAAACCGTAGGCCTAAGGGACATGAGGTAATTTCATTGCGAAAAACCTAAATAGATGCAACACAGACTGAAGTTGTAAAACAAATGATGCAGAAGCGTTGGGATGGATTCGTGCCAGCCAGCTGTGCGAAAGACAAAAACGGAGCGGATTTCGACAGGGAGATGGAACAGGTAGGCTGGCGGGATGACGGAGGGAGCGCTCGCACGGGCCACGAGAGGAGAGGATCTGAAGTGACGGAGGCTGGAAAAAAGTTGTTAGACGCCATGGTTTCTTGTCAGGAAGGACGGGCTGTTGCTAAAAGGATGGACGATTGGCAAGAAAGTGGGAGATTATTGTGGATGACATCCAATAGGAAATGCTCAGAGAGAAATAAAGGAACAGACGACCAATGATTTCTATTATTTCTCTTTGCTGCGTTCTATCTGTTCTCTCTATTTCTTGTATTCTTTCTTTTGCAAGTATTGTATGAGGTTGTCCTTACCTTGATTAAAAAATCGTTTTGTCGAAATTTAAAATTGCAGTTCTTTTCCGTTTTTCTCCTTGTCATATAAGATAATTGACAACCGCATTGATGGAAACTCTTTTCTCGGAGTTAGCATGGTGTGAAAAAGCAATTGTAAAAGAGAGAGAGAGAGAGAGAGAGAGAGAGAGAGAGAGAGAGAGAGAGAGAGAGAGAGAGAGAGAGAGAGAGAGAGAGAGAGAGAGAGAGAGAAATGCTCCTGTAATATCAATTGTTATATTAGACAAAATTAATTTGGAGAACCGCATTTTGTTAAGCGCATATTCCTACTTGATTCTGTATGAACCGGTACAGGGGATACTTCCCTCCTTCACAGGCAGCAAGCACAATGCACCAGGCATTCCCTCTTCTTATTACAAGGCCTCTTCGTAAATATATATATGCAGCAAATCCCTTTAATACAAAACTGCCCTTCCATGCCGCGGGTCTGAGGCAGGTGTGCTGGTCGTCGCTGCTACAGGCGCTCATTACCAAGAAGAAAAGAGTGTACACACCTGTTTCTTTATTACTCACGTCGTTTCTTTGAGAGCGTAATATGTGACATGACTTTAGGTGCATCAGCCTTGAATAGGAGATGAAATGGAGGTCTTTTGTGTGTTGCCCAAACATCTTGTTGTGTCATAGTGTTTGCTCCCGCTCTGCACACCTCCGATTCTCTGTGAGCGGCGCCCCCTAATGGGGTAGAGGCACTGGGCGTGTGTCCGCCGCTTTTGTGTCGAACGCATGAATTCCTAATGAGATACGCTTGTGGGAGAATGAGCGATGCGCGAGCAAACAAACAAGCTGCTGCATAATAGGTTAAGGTGTAAATACTTCCGAGAGGAACAGTCTTTCTATACATTCAGTTCACTTTCGTTTTTTTTTTTTTTCTTCAGGTACAAATAAATACACTAAATCGTAAGAAGTAGATATAAGAATTTGTAAGAGAAGTGAATGTGCATATGAAACGCTTACTGTTTTCTTAATATAGTAAGGAAATGCAGATGGTAAACTATTATACATAAAACTGTATTCAAGGTCATATTTGTCTGTATAGAAAACTTTAGCAAAAAAGAAAAAATCATCGGTAGTCGCACCAATGATTCTGAAAACGGAAGTTGTGCTTTGAAGCAGATGGATCGCCGTGCAGTAAGGCCTAATGAAGTCACTTTGTAGCAGATTACCGATGGTGCCTAGTTATTTACAACAATCTTGCCATCAGGTTTATCGACAGCGATTGCTTTGTGTCCACACAGGCTTGTGCTTCTCCCTTTGGTCGAAACTACGTAAATAGAATCGATTTCCCTTGGTGCAGCAGTTCCCGCATTCCAGGTAAAAGGAATACAACTTGCGACGCTCTCCCCACTTCGGCCGCCCACGTCAGCAGCCGGCACCGAGGGCGGGGCACGAGGGCCAGAGGCCTGGGGGGGGGGGGCAACGAGACGGAGCTTCGCCTGGTCCTCCGGCCGTGAAATAATCCTCAGAAATGCCTAGACGGCCAGCGAGGGGGAGAGCAGAGCGGCCAATAAAGAACATTAAGAACCCTTTTACGGGAGATGTCGCAGCGCAAACCCTTCGGCCGCTATGAAAGCGGCTCAATATGCGATACTAAGCGGCGCTGGACACGAGGCCGCGGCCGCCCGCCTACACCGGCCGCGTGCCCGCCGACAGGCCATCAAGCGCCCACCCAAGGCGCCGACCCCTGAGGCTCGGGGAGCAGAGCGCCATTACGCCTCCAATCAGGGAGCCAAGCGGCAGGAGATGGCGTCGTATCAACTCTGGTTTTGTGACATTTCTCTTTCTTGCCGTCCGGAGGCGCTGCCCGGGGGACGCAAGGGCGATTTGTCTCCGGCTGTCGCGTCGGGAAGACAGCGGCGGCCCTGAGGGTAGGCACCTGCGCTGCGCTCAACAGGAGCTCCTTTGCATCTCTCTCTCTCTCTCTTCTTGCCTCCGCCCCCCCTCTCTCTCTGCTTAACGCCCCTCTCTCTTCTCTCTTCCTGCCCCCCCCACTCTCTCTGGTTACCCCCTCTCTCTCTCTCTTCCTTCCGCCCCCCATTCTCTCTGCCTCCCCCCCCCCCTCTCTCTCAATCTCTCTCTCTCTCTCCCCCTCTCTCTCTTCCTGCCTCCCTCCCTCTCTTCTCTCTCTCTCTCTCTCTTCCTGCCTCCGTCTCTCTCTCTCTCTGTCAAGGTTTTGTATCCTCCTACTTGGCTGTGCAAGGAAACACGTGCCTCCAACCAATATCAAGAGATGTTAGTTGTGGAGACTGGTAGTGTGGATGAAGGTTGTGATTCGTGCTAGTGCAGGGAAGTGCCGGGCAGGGGGTAGCCCGGCAGGGATGTAGGTGACCCCAGGAGGAGTCCGCGTCCGAGCAGAGACACGACTCTGGGCAGAGTGGGTGACTCTCAGAGGGGAAGCGTCCGGGCGAAACCGCGACTCGATGTAGAGTGGGGTATAGAGTTCAGGAGCGGGTCAATGGTCATGGCCCAACACGGCGCGCGATTGGTAGCAGAGGGCCTGACCTCCAGGAACGTCTAGTGACTCAGACTCTCTCTTTCCCTGCCTCTGTCCTCTCTCTATCTTTCTTTTCAAACTTCTTCATCCACTTCTGTGTTCCTCGTCCTCCCAGTCTCCTCCCATTTCTCATCCCTGTCCTTCTTGGTCCCCGGCGCCCCTCCCCTTTTCCCCCTTCGGCCTTTGTCCCTCCGTCCAGGAAGCCAAATTACCTTCTTGGCTTAGAACTGATTACTCACCAAATGCATAATTATCTGCAACTTTTCTCCCATGCTTGAAAATCGCAAGAAAATTGCCGGTCGATTAGCCTGACTCATGTGAAGCTTAGAAAAGTTATTGCCGGATTCAGGAGTCCATTGCGCTCCTTGTATATCTTTTCCTTTCTCCCCTACGTTGAAGAAAGATGCTCCAAGCACGGGTTTGCTTATCGCACAGGTAGGGATGCCTAAGCTTACAGTCTTGTAAATTTCTCCTCTCTCTCTCTCTTTCTTTCTTCTCTCTCTCTCTCTCTCTCTCTCTCTCTCTATCTCTCTCTCTCTCTCTCTCTCTCTCTCTCTCTCTCTCTCTCTCTCTCTCTCTCTCTCTCTGCATCTATCTATCTATCTCTGTCGCTCTCTCTCTCACTCATCCTATCTAAATATCGCTCTCTCTTCCATACCGCTCCCCCCCCTCTCTCTCTCTTATTCACTCCATCTCTCACTAACTTGTATCCACACACACACGTTGATGTTTTATATGATTATGATTATATTGCAAATTTTTGGACAGACAGATACATAGATAACACATAAAAGAGAGTAATTTAGTAAAATCATGTAACGGAGTAAAGGAGTAAAGAACGAGATAGATTTAGATGTAGATATTTTAATAAAAAGGGCAAACAGTTAATTCTGAATTGATTTCCCCAAAGAGTCGTATGAGCAAATACTGACAGAGCGCATGCGGAACCACTTAATGCACTGTATGCTGTATGTCCCTAATTTGAAGGGAGCAAGCAAAATGAAGCACAGATTCAACATGACCAGGGAATACTCAATGTACTAAACTATTTTTGTTGTTGTTGAGCTGAGCTATTCATTTCAACCAGTTTGCTTGGTAAAGAAACTTTTGTATATTTTTGTGTTTTTGTTTTTGTTTTTGTTTTTGACAAAAGTACAAAAGCCACTAAAAAGAAATCCAATCAAAAAGCAGTTGTAAAACCCGAGGGAAGGATATGACTGGACAAACTGAATGATCAAGGAATATTGCAAACTCATAAAGAAGGGAAGTACTAGAAAAATACAAAGCCATTTTTTTATGTGATACTTTTCAGACGACGACCAGAGAAAGAATCGAGGCGACCTGTCCAGCTCTTTCACGAAGCCAATACCGAATATATTGTTAAATGTTTCCAGGGAAAGAGGGAACAAACCGGCGAATAAAGAGATATTTAGACATATATATAATCACAGGGGTAAGAAATGTCCACCTGATTTTCCATATTCATTAGTTCTGTCAGTCGCTGTACTAGGAAATATAAAATTCTTTTTTTTTTCTATAAATGCCAACCAACTTCTATCCGAACAGGACGCTGAAGGGAAGCGCAATAACCAAGGGAGCGTCTATCGGATCGCAATCAGTTGCGCAGCGCCTGAAAAGAGCTGGTCGTCCGCGGGTCAGCAGCTCGAGCGGAAAAGACTGAGCCGGTTCAAATCTGAGAGAGAAACAAATAGTCAAACAAACAAACAAAGAATATAGAAAACAAGAATTTACGTGGAATTACACATCAAAAGTACTTTTAAATGAGGGCCCATTGTTTCCCTTTTCCCGTCAACGACTTCAACTTCTGGATGGATCTAGTTAAAAGTTAAAGTATGTTGTGACTAATTCTGAACACAAGTTCTTTATAAAAGAATTCGAATTAGAAAAAAAAAAACATTTATAAAATATAATCAAATGGTAGTGTATGTATGTGTGTTCGACATTCTTATCTACAAACCCAACACGCATGTGCGTACATGTACTTTACCTACATAAAGAAAACCAATCATAAGCGGACTCTTCATAACATGTTGTGAATAGTTCGGCGAGATTTAGCTCCCTGGCGGACAGGCTTTTTGAAGGGAAACCAGAGTTTTAAGGGCGGTGCGCCTCCGCTGTAAATATTCTCTAAAACTTTTATATAACACTAATCCTCCTCCTGTTTCTGAGCGAAAATTCCGATATACACAGAGGACGTATACATACATACATCCCTATAAGAAAACATTCTTACATGATAGCACAAACACTCTTTCATTTGTATGTGTGTGTATATACATGTATATATATATATATATATATATATATATATATATATATATATATATATATATATATATATATATATATATATATACATATATCATATATATAGATAGACTAGACATCATATATAGAATATAGTATTATAGATACGATAGATATAGATTATATAGATAATAATATAGATTAGATAGGATATAGATATAGATACG
>NW_020870423.1:248444-250944 GCF_003789085.1 Penaeus vannamei | reverse complement strand
TCTATCTCCTCTTCTCTTCTCTCTCTATCTACCTTAATATCTATCCTATATCTATCTTCCGAGAAAAAAGGTCAAACCCTGAAGCAAAATCGCCGAAGCCGGACAGATCGGCTTGAGAGCAAAGAGATTAAGGCAAAGTCGAAGAAATCTAAAGCCGTACTGATTTCAATTCGGAAGAGCACGAGGAGGAGGAGGAGGAGGAACAAAAAGAAATGAATGAGAGGATGAGGAAGCGGATTAGGAAGGGATTAGGTAAAGCCAAAGGGAAGAAGAAAGAAAATATGAAAAGAAAAGAAAAGGTAGATTTTTTTTCTTAAATACTGGTATATATATATAATATATATATATATATATATATATATATATATATATATATATATATATATATATATATATATATATATATATATATATATATATATACATATATATATTATTCTTTTTTTTATGCTTCTTCCTTAATAAATAAAAGGAAGAGGATGAACTGGAGTAATAAAATGTAAGAAAGGAGAAAGAGAAAACAAAAAACAAAAAACAGACGGGTGGAAACAGAAGAGGAGGAGGAAAACAGGAAGAGAGAAAGAGAAGAATAAAGAAAGACGAAAAGAGATAGAGAAGTAAGGAAAGTAGGAAAAGAAGAAATGAATATTCACAAAAATAATTGATTCTCCTTCTCCTTCGTCTTCCTCCATTCTTCCTCTGGCACAAAGCGGAATAATAATGATAATAAAAAAGGGAAATATATTATTCTTAATGACACGACAGGTGCTCGACTCGCCCAGCAGCTTGTCTTCTCCCTCTTCCTCTCTTTCTTTCTTTCTTTCCTTCTCCTCCCTCTTTCCTCTCTCTGTTCTCTTCTTTCTTTCTCCTCCCTCTTCCTCTCTCTGTTCTCTCTTTCTTTCTTTCTCTATCGTTCTTTAATTCTCTCTTTTTCTTTCTTTCTCTTCTCTCTGTTCTCTCCTGTCTCTTTTTTTTTCACTTTCTTTTCTTTCTTTCTCTTCTCTCTTCCTCTCTCTCTCTCTATCAATCTCTTTCACTTCCTTTAACTCTTTATATCGCTCCTTTTCTCCTTCCCTTTCATCTCTCTGTTCTCTTTTTTTTTTTCTCTCCTTCTCTCTCTTTCACTCCTTTTTTCTCCCTTCTTTTCTTTCTTTCTCTCGACCTTCCTCTCTCTGCTCTGTCTATTTCTTTTTTTTTTCTTTTATTTCTCTCTCTCTCTCTCTCTCTCTCTCCTCTCTCATCTCTCTCTCTCTCTCTCTCTCTCTCTCTCTCTCTCTCTCTCTCTCACCTTCCTTTCCTTTAATCATACACAGCAAACTATTTTGTATTTTTGTCAGACATAAAAAACTCAAAAAAAAAAAAAAAAAAAAAAAAAAAAAAAAAAAAAAGAAAAAAAAAAAAAAGGTATCCTTGATAAATTCCCTGGAGCCAAAATATTAACCGGGAAAGACCAGAATCGAGATCTCTTGGCAGACAACTTCACAACTTCACAACAATGCAAATACACAACTTTACAACTTCACAACAATGCAAATACACAATTTTACAACTTCAAAATTATACACATATATAAGTATACAACTTTACAACTATACAAATATGCAACTTCACATCTATACAACTTCAAAATTATACACACATAAATATACAACTTTACAACTATACAAATATACAACTTCATATCTATACAACTTCAAAATTATACATTTAATAAATATAAACTTACAACTATACAAATATACAACTTCATCTATACAACTCAAAATTATACATTTACATACAACTTCACAACTATACAAATATACTACAACTTCAAATTTATACACATATATAAGTATACAGCTTTACAACTATACAAATATACAACTTCATATCTATACAACTTCACAGCTATACACATATACAACTATATAACTTTACAACTATACAAATATACAATTTCCTTCAAAATCATACACATGTATATAGCAATATACTACTATCAACTTTACAACTTAACATACAATACTACAATACAACTTACAATACAACTTCACATCTATACAACTTTACAACTTCACAGCTATACACATATACAACTAAATGACTTTACAATTATACAAATATACAACTTTACAACTTCAAAATCATACACATATATAAGTACACAGCTTTACAACTATACAAATATACAACTTTACAACCTCACAACTTGGGGGGGGATACAGACAGACAGATATACACATACACAACTAAATACCTGATACAACTTTACAACCTCACAACCAGACAGACAGACAGGACAAAGACAACAGATATAAGGGGGGGGGGGATACAGACAGACAGATATACACATACACAACTAAATACCTTCACAACTATACAACTTTACAACCTCACAACTTGGGGGGGGGGATACAGACCAATAGACCGACAGACCGAGAAGAAAAGGAGAAGGGTTTAAGGGCGGCCAACACACCTTGAGGAGGCCTTGAAGGAGGGACTTGAAGAAAGACCGATA
>NW_020870423.1:233444-243444 GCF_003789085.1 Penaeus vannamei | reverse complement strand
CTCTCTCTCTCTCTCTCCTCTCTCTCTCTTCTCTCTCTCTCTCTCTCTCTCTCTCTCTCTCTCTCTCTCTCTCTCTCTCTCTCTCACTCTCACTCTCTCCACTCTCACTCTCACTCCACTCTCACTCTCACTCTCACTCTCTCTCTCTCTCTCTCTCTCTTTTACGTTTTTTTTTTTTTTTTTTTTAACGTGTATATGAGGTATAAAAATGTCTAGAAATTCCCCAAGGATGAAGATGCAAGGATTAGCTTTTGCAATGCTGTTCTCGTTATCAACAGAACAATCTGGTGATATTTTATAATCATTATCAACGTGTTTTTACCGTAAATGACAAAAACACAACCATTATCATCATCATCAATTTTATCGGAACTATGATCATTATCTACATCGTATACATATACTTTTTATTATTAACATCTCTAATTTTTTCCCCAATATTCATATGTTATTATTACTATTCATACTATCTTTATTAGTACTGACATTATCATTATCATTATGTTTATCAATATGACTGACCATCTTATTGTCACTATTATTTCTACCATCATCGTTATCAATTTCATCGCCTTCTAAAACATTATCATAAGTAACATTACTATCATTTTTATCATTACTTAAACAATCATTACAATTATCATAAGGACGATAATAGTAATACACAACAATAATAAACTGAGGTTGCCAGTGACGTAAAAAATGCATTTTTTTCAAATTTTATCACACAAAAACACACACATCGATATTATATATTTAAAAATCACATATAATATCTATATAATATTTCCGCAATTTTATCATATAAAATACAAACATTATTTTTTCCTAATTTATTCACTATACTCTTACACACACATACATACACTCACAACACACACAAACACACCCCTCCCCCCACCCACACACGCACCAGACAAACACACACACACACCCACATGCGCACACACACATGCACACACACACACACACACACACATACACACAATCAGACACAACACAAACACCACACCAAAAAAAAATATCACCCACAACCATCTTTAATCCCCCTTTAATCCACCTCACCATCACCACCATCTTTAAAACAAAATCCCCCCCTAAAACCCCCACCATCTCCATCACACATTACACAGCCCACCCCTTAAAGAACAACAACACGCCCTCGCCATCACACACACAGCCACTTAACTCTTAACTTAACTCTTAACTTAACTCTTAACTTAATTCTTAACTTAATTCTCCTTATCTATCAACTTGTCTCTTCTTCGAGCTACTTAATTTAACTCTGAGATAATGAGGATGCGAGATCAGTAGTACACGGGATGAATCGTAATGAGGTACAGTAATTGGGGAGGGAAGGTAAAATGTAATGGTGATGATGGTGGTGTGATGATGTGATGATGGTGAGTGATGATAATGGTGATATGATGATGATGATGGTGGTGATGATGGGATGATGATGATGGTGGTGATGATGGTGATTCAGGATGATGATGATGATGGTGAATGTGATGGTGGTGGTGATGATTCAGGATGATGATGATGATGATGGTGGTGGTGATGATGATGATGATGATGATGAATGATGGTGGTGGTGATGATGATGGTGATGATGATGGAGATATGATGGTGGTGATGATGATGGATGATGGTGATATGATGATGTGATGATGATGGTGGTGGTAGGATGATGATGTGATGTGATGATGATGATGATGGGGATGATGATGTGGTGGTGATGATTCAGGATGATGATAAGTATGATGATGGTGATGACAATACGGATGGAAAGATATAAATATAGATAGCTATATAGTCACAGATAGAGAGAGAGAGAAAGCGAGAGAAACCAATCTTATAAAAGCCCCCCCTTCCCCCCCTCCCCACCTTTTTATGACAATGGCAACTGTCCACCCACGCCCACGTCACGCCCACGCTTCTCCCTCGTCCCTTCGCCCATTTGGGTCGGTCTTTCCCCCTCCCCCTCCTCTATCCCTCCCACCTCCCCTCCTCCACCTCTACCCTCCCTGTCCCCCCCTCCTCTACCCCTTGCCTTCCCCCCTCCCTGTCCTCCCTGCTCCCCCTCTACCCTACCCCCCCAGCCCCTCCTGTCCCCCTCCCCCTCCTCTACCCCTCCTCACCCTCACCCCTCAGGCTTTCCTTTGTTGTTATTGTTTGTATGTCTCTTTGTTTGTTTGTTTGGTTGAGTTGTGGTTTGTAATGTTGTTAGTATTATTATTATTTTTTTTTTTTTTAGGATGTTTTTATTGATTGCATTTTGATTCCTTGTTTTTTGTTTTTGTTTTTTTGCTTTTTTTATCATTTTCTTTTTTATTTTTATATTTTTTTTCCTTATTAAATTCCCACTTTTTCGTTTCTTTTTTTTCAATATATCCAAAGAAATGCATTAGTGAAATATCTATATGTCCACAAATAAATGAATTTATCAAATATCTATCTTTCTGTCTCTTCATCTACAAATAAAATAATTAAATAATTCGCCTATCTATCTATCTATCTATCTACAAACGTAAAATAGATACATTGTATCTATCTACTTACAAATTAATTAATATATAAATTGCATATTTCTCTAAATCTATCTATCTATTAAATTAATATATAAATTGCTGATTTCTCTAAATAAAATATAAATCTACAATAATATAAACAAATAAAACACAAATCTATCTATTTCTCTATCGATAAATAAATAAATAAATATCGATAAATAAATAGATAAAAAATGGGTAATAAACAGGAAATAAATAAACAGGAGAACATTTTTGAAAGAATGGATCTATAATAATGACTCAAAATCAAAATTTGGGCTATAACTTGTAAATTCATTTTTTTTTTCTGATGATAGTCGAAATAAGGCTCACATATAAAACAACAACAAATAAACAAGGGAAATATTTTTGAAAAAAAGAAAAAACTATTTTCGAAAATTATCTTTGATACTTAAGAAAAAAAATCGTCATTTTACTTTTCTTTTTTAATGATAGTTAATGTCATACAAGATTGAAAAAAAAAAAAAAATCAAGGTGTTTTTACTTATTCTTTTTTTTAATGATAGTTAATGTCATACAAGATTGGAAACAAAGTAAAAATAAGAAAACAAACAAATAAACAAAAACATATGAAGGTCAACGATATTTTAAGAAACAAATCGTCCAATAAAATTTACGGAAAAAATAATATCTATTTTTCTATCTATTTTTAGCGATATTCAAATTAATAATAAGACAAAAGGACAAACAGAATCGGTGATAAGAAATGTAAAAATTTAAAATTATTTTTCTATTTTTTCTTATAAATATTTTTCTTAACGATATGTAAATTAATACAAACCTGAAAACACACAAAAGAAAAAAGAAAGAAAAAAAAAACAAGAAAACATAAAAGACGAAGATATTTTAAGAAATATTTCCAGAATCAACCTTAATTTTTTTTCATATCTATCTCATCTCAAAATGTGAAAAAAACAGCTTTAAATATCGTTAAGAAAAATATATTTAAAGGAATGTAAAACTGGAAACGATACACATGTAACAAACAAACAAATAAAAGGAAAAAACAGAAAAGACAACGATATTTAGAGAACAACAAAATCCACTATTTTTTTTATACATCTCATAATTATATTTGACGTAATTTAATCATGAAAACGAGCCACAAAAAAAAAAAAAAAAAAAAAAAAAATCCATTATACAACATTTACATATTCACTTTTCTATTTACCTTTTTAGCTCTATTATTAATGAACAACAGACATAAATACACACTTGCACACACACGCACACAACAAAAACACACACACACAACACACACACACACACAACACAACAACAACACACACACACACACACAACAACAAAACAACACACACACACAACCAAAACATACACGCACACACATATACAACACAAAACACACACACACACAACAAAACCACACACACAACGTAAAATACACACGCAGCACACCCAACACACACCAACACACCCACCCACACACACACACACAACCACACCTAACACCACACGCAAACACATACAAACCCCCACCCACCACCCACACACCAACATCCCCCCATCCCCCCCACCCCCCCACACCAACACCCCCCACCACCTCACCGACAATCAACAACCAAGCAGATCCCAAAACCGAAAAAAATAACAGCATAAACACGAACCTCAAACCAAGCAACGAAACAAGTTTGGTCTTTGATTATGCAAGCTTTTATTAGACAAATAAATGCATGCGTTTGGGAGACCTCGCCTGTTTACAACTCTGCAACATGGAGCGGGATTGCACAGGTTGATCTCGGAACCGCCAACATGCAAGGGGTTTCTTGATGATAAAAAAATGAAAGAAAGAAAGAAAGAAGGAAAGAAAGAGAGAGAAAAAGTGCAAAGGGTTTCTTGATGGTAATGAATGAAAAAAGAAAAAGAAAGAAAAGTGCAAAGGATTTCTTGATGATAAATGTATTAAATTTAATATTAATGTATCATGAAATACAAAGAGGGATTTCGAAAGAAAGAAAGAAAGAAAGAAAGAAAAAATGCAAAGGGTTTCTGATGGTAATAGAAGGAAAGAAAGAAAGAAAGAATTTCGAAGAAGACAGACAGAGAGAAAGAAAAAGTGCAAAGGATTTCTTGATGATGATAATAATACAGAGAATTTCGAAAGAAAAGAAAGAAGAAAAGAAGAAAAGTGCAAGGGGTTTCTTGATGATGATAATAAATACAGAGAGGGAATTTCGAAGAAAGAAAAGAAAGAAGGAAAGAAAGAAAAAGAAAGAAAGAGAAGGAAAAAGTGCAAAGGATTTCTCATGGTAATAGAAAGAGAGATTTCGAAAGAAGGAAACAAAGAAGAAAGAAAGATGATGGTAATAGAAAGAGAGAATTTCGAAGGAAAGAAGGAAAGAAAATACAGACAGAGAGAAAGAAAAAGTGCAAAGGGTTTCTGATGATGATGGTAATAGAAAGAGGGAATTTCGAAAGAAGGAAAGAAGATAATACAAAGAGGGAATTTCGAAAGAAAGAAAGAAAGAAAGAGAGAAAGAAGAAGTGCAAAGGATTTCTTGATAGATAATACAAAGAGGGAATTTCGAAAGAAAGAAACAACGAAAGAAAGAAAGAGAAATAAAAAGTGCAAAGGATTTCTTTGATGGTAATAGAAAGAGGAATTTCGGAAGAAAGAAAGAGAGAAAGAAAGTGCAAAGGATTTCTTGATGATGATAATAGAAAGAGGGAATTTCGAAAGAAGGAAAGAAAGAAAAAGTGCAAAGGATTTCTTGATGATAATAGAAAGAGGAATTTCGAAAGAAGGGAAAGAAAGAAAAGAGAGAAAGCAAAAGATTTCTTGATGATGATAATACAAAGAGGGATTTCGAAAGAAAGAAAGAAAGAAAGAAAAAAATGCAAAAGGGTTTATTGATGACAATAGAAAGAGAGAATTTCGAAAGAAGGAAACAAAGAAAGAAAGAAAGAAAGAAAGAAAAAATACAAGGTTTCTTGATGATAAAATACAAAAAGGAATTTTGCTTCGAAAGAAAAGAAAGAAAGAGAGAAAGAAGAAAAAAATAAGGGAATTTTGGAGATGGATTTGATACGAATAAAGATAAATAGATAGAGCACGAGAATAGAAGTGGAAGAGAGTGAATGGGAGAAGAGAAAGGAGAAAAGAGAAATGTGTGATGATGGAGAATGGAGTAAATAATGATTGAAGTAGTAGTAGAAGTAAGAGTAGCAATAGTAAATAGTAATAGGTGTCATTATCAACAACAAAACTAGTACTACTACTATTGTTAAAATAACACAATAATGATAATAATTACATAATAATAATAAAATAATAAGAATAATAATAACAAATAATAATAATGATAATAATTACATAATAATAATCATGAATAAATTACATAAGAATTAATAATGATAATAATTACATAATAATAATAATGATAATAATTACATAATAATAATGATAATAATTACATAATAATGATAATAATTACATAATAATAATAATGATAACAATTACATAATAATGATAATGATAATAATTACATAATAATAATTATAATAATAAAAATGATGATGATAATAACAGTACTAAAACTGATACTAATACTAATAATACTAACAACAATGACAATAAAAATAACAACAATAACACCAACAAAAATAACACACCCAAACCACCCACAACACTAAACAAACAACAAAAATAACAAAACTAACAACCCCCCCCTCCTCCCCCAGCACTCCCCCTCTCCTCCCCAGCACTACCCCCCTTCCCCTTTCCCCCTTCTCCCCCACCCTCCTCCTCCATCTCTAGCCTCCCTTCGCCCCACCACTAGACCCCATTTCTCCCCCACCCCCTCCCCATTTCTAGCCCCCCCCTCCTCCCCCACTAGACCGCCCCCCTCTTTCCATCTCCTCTCTCACCACTAGACCTCCCTTCTCCCCCACCACTAGAACCGCCCCTTCTCCCCGCTCCCCCACCCTCTCCCCCATCACTAGCCCCACCTTTCTCCTCCACACAAGCCCCTCCTCCTCCCACCTCTCCACCCCTTCCTCCACACTAGCCCTTTCCCCTCCTCCCCCACCACTAGACCCCTTCTCTTCTCAATCCCACCCCTCCTCACTACTAGCCCTCCGCCCCCCAACTAGCGCCCTTCTCCCACCACTAGCCCTCCTCTCACCCCACCACTAGCCCCCCTTCCCCTCCTCTACCCCACACCCCTCCTCCTCCGCCCACCACTAGCACCCCCTTTCCCCCTCCTCTACTCCACCCCTCTCCCCCATTCCAGCCCATCCCCCCCTATCTCCCCCCCATGACGTAAAGTACCCAAAGCCTTGTCCACAATACGCCCACGCGAAGGCCAGGATCCGCACCACAACTGGCCAGAGGGGGTGGCTGAGAGTGAAGGATGCACAACGGGGGGAAGGGTGAACGCATTTAGGAAAGGGTGGGGAGGTGGGGGAGAGGGGAAGGGTGGGGGGGGGGGTAGGGGGAGAGGTGGGGGGTAGGGGAGAGGGGAGAGGGAGAGACGGAGGGGGGGTTGGGGGAGGGAGGGTGGAGGTTGGTTGGGGGTAGGGAGAGGGAAGGAGGTTGGGGAAGGTGGGGGTTAGGGGAGAAAGTTGGAGGGCAGGGGAGAAGAAGGGAGGGAGTGGGTTAGGGAGAGATGGGGGGAGAGGGTGGGGGTTAGGGGGAGAGGGAGTGAGGGAGGGAGGGAAAGGAGAGGATAGATGGAGGATAATAAAGATAATTATAAAATGATAATGATAGTAAAGATAATGATAACAATGATAAGATAATAATGATAATGATCATAATAATGAGACAGAAGTAAAGGTATTTCACAGACCCCCTTTCCCTACCTAACCCCCCCCCCCCCACCATTTACAGCTACCGTGGAGAGAGAAAAAAAACTTTATATATACATATATATTCTTTCTTTCTTTCTTTTTTTTACGAAGAAATTATCGTTATTTTTCCTTTGTTATCCATATTCACTGTTCGTGGGAGATTATTATTTTTTCTCTACATTCGAAATTCTTTTTCTTTTTTCTTCTCCTTTCTCTTTTTCTCTCTTTCTGATGATGATGGTGGTGATAATGACAATAATGATGATGATAATAATGATAAAGATAAAATGCCGATATTAATCGCAATATCGATAATATTACAATTATAATTATGATTATATACGTAGCTTAAGAATAAAGTAATAACAATTAACAAATCCTTTGGAAGAAATATATGATAAAAAGGGATTAAAACAAAAGGGGAAAATAAGATTTAAGGAGAACGAAGGCAAAAAGAAGAAAGAAAGGTTATAATAAAAATGATAAATATGAAGAAGAAAAAGATTGATGAGTAATGATACTATCAATAATGGCAATGAAGAGATTAAGAACAGCAGAAACAAGAAGAAATATGAGAGAAAACGAAATAACTGCTTATAAGATTAAGAAAAAGAAGAAAAAAAGGAAAAAACTATAATAATTAAATAATCATAAAAAAAAAAAAAAAATAAAAAACGCAGAAAGGAAATTAAAACAAGAAAATAAAAAGAGAAAACAAACAGGTGAACAACGAAATAAACAATTACCAACGAGGAACAACATAAAAAAGCAAATAAAGAATAACAAGAAATAATACAAGAAAACATTAAACGAACGAGATATGCTTTTGAAAAAGAAACTCGAATGCTGTCATCAGTTACTGGAACAGACATGGCGGGAAAATCGGTGGGCGTGTCCGATTGCCTGAAATTATACCCCAATTTTATTTCCGTCTGGAGAAGAGGTTAACTTCTCCCACATATTCTTTACATCTCCCCCGATCAAAATAGACGAAGAAAAGAAGTGAAGATAAAGATCAAGAAAGGAAACAACGAATTAAAAAGGAAAAAAAGAGATAGCCACGAAAACATGGAATTCGAGAGCTGTCGTCAAGCCGTCCGAACAGAAATGGCGGGAAAATCGCCGGGTGTGTCCGAATGCCTAAAATTATACCCCGATTTCATTCCCTCCTGGAGATGAGGTCAACTTCTTCACCTCTCCCCCACCCCTCCATAAAAAAGAAAAAGACGAACTAAGGTCAAAAGCGTGAAATCCGAAGAAATTTACAGCCTGACAGATCTTTTTACGGGCTCTGAGAAGTGTGAAGGAAAATAAGGATTGGGGCTGTGCACTGTATCCCTCTTTTGCCTTTTGTCTGTCTGTCTGTCTGTCTCGCAAACTTATGTACACACAAATACACATACACACACATATAATGCATATATATTTTTTCCTTTTTTTTGCCCTCTCTTCCTCCCTATCTATATATCCCCCCTCCCACCTCTCACTCTATTTCTCCTTCCGTCTCCTCCCTTCTCTCCTTTCCCTCTCTATTTCTCCTCTCCACACCCTCTTTCTATCTCTATCTCTCCCTCTCCTTTCTCCCTCTCTCTCTATTTCTCCTTCCTCTCCCCTCTTTCTCTATTTCTCCTTCCCTCTTCCTCTCCTTCTTCCCACCCTCTCCCTTCTCTCCTCCTCTATCTCTCTTTCCTCTCTCCCTTTCTTCTCTCTCCTTCTTCCCTCTCCCACCTCCTCTCTACCCCCATCTCTCCTTTCCCTCTCCTCCTCCCCTCTCTCTCTCCCTCTCCCCACCTCCTCCCTACCCCTCTCTCCTTCCTCCCCTCTCTCTCCTCCCCTCTCTCTCTCTCCCTCTCCCCTCTTCCCTCCCATCCTCCTTCTCTCCCCATCTCTCCTTCCTCTCCTCTCCCCCTCCCCCCTCTCTCCCCTCCTCTCTCTCCCTCTCTCCAAACCCACTGAATCAGTCTTCAACAGTCTTCCAAAAGCTATTCTGTTCCGCGTGGCTGCAAGCAACGGCCGTCACATGCTTGGAAACCAATTGACCGTGTATTTTGAGAGATTTTTTTCTGTGATGAGTGTGTGGTGGATGGTGGTGGTGATGGTGATGAAATGGTGGTGATGAAGGTGGTAGGTAAGTGTGGTGGTGGTGATGAATGGTGATGAAATGGTGGTAAGGTGTAGGTAGTGTGGTGATGAAGGTGGTCGGTGGTAGGTGGTAGGTGTGGTGGTGAAATGGTAGTGATGAATGGTGGTGAATGGTGGTGATGGAAGGTGGTAGGTGTGTGGTGGGTGATGAAGGTGGTAGGTGGTAGGTGGTAGGTGGTGAAATGGTAGTGATGAAATGGTGGTGATGGTGGTGATGAAGGTGGTAGGTAGTGGGGGGGTGGTGATGAAATGGTGGTGATGTGGAGGTGTAGGTGGTAGGCGTGGGTGGTGATGAAATGGTGGTGATGAAGGTGGAAGGTGGAGGTGGTAGGTGGTAGGTGGTGGTGGTGGAGGGTGGTGATGCAATGGTGTGATAAAATGGTGGTGATGGTGGTGATGAAGGTGGTAGGTAGTGGTGGTGGTGATGGTGGAGGTGGTAGTGATGAGATGGTGATAATAGTGGTGTTGAATGTGGT
>NW_020870423.1:221018-226018 GCF_003789085.1 Penaeus vannamei | reverse complement strand
CTCCCTTCCTCGCTTCCTCTCGCTTCCTCCTTTCCTTTCCTTTTCTCTCCTTTTCTATCTTCCTTGCCTCTCCCTCCCTTTCTTTCGCTTCCTTTTCACTCCCTCCCTTTCTTTCGCTTCCTCTCTTCCTTGCCTCTCCCTTCCTTCCTTCCTCTCGCTTTCTTTCTTCCTTGCCTCTCCTTCCCTTTTTATCTTCCTTGCCTCTCCCTTCCTTCCTCCCTTCTTTTTTTCTCCCTCCATTTCTTTCGCTTCCTCTCTTCCTCCCTTTCTATCTTCCTTGCCTCCCTTCCTTTTTTCTCCCTCAATTTCTTTCTTCCTTGCCTCTCCTTCCTTTTTATCTCCTTGTCCCTCCCTCCTTTCTTTCGCTTCCTCTCTTTCCTTGCCTCTCCCTCCCTTCCTCTCACTTCCTCCCTTTCTTGCTTCTCCCTCCTCTCCTCTCTTCTTTGCCTCTCCTTCCCTTATTCGCTTAATCTGTGTCGCTCTCTCCTCCTCTCACCTTTACTGTCTCTCCCTTCTCCTCCATATTCTCTTTCCTTCGCTTTCTATTTCCTCTCTCTCTCACCCTTTATTGTCTCTTCCTCTCCTCCATCTTCCCAAGTCCTTTCTCTTCTTCCGCTTTCTATTTCCTCTCTTTGCCTCTTCCTTCCTCTTATCGCCCATATCTTTCCATCTCTCTCCTTTCTCTCGCATGCGTCCTTCTGCTTCTTTTATCTATCTTCTGTCGCTCATTTCTTTTCTACTCTTTATTCAGTCTCTTCTTTCTCTCATTATTCTCTTATTTTATTCTTATTATCATCTTTCCTTATCTTCGTCGCTTCTTCTCTCTTCGTTGATTTCGTCTCACTCACTTTATCTTGGATTGCACGTTTCTCCCTTTTATTCCTTATTTCATTCCTCTTTCTATTCATCTTTTCCTCTTCCCTCCCCCCCCCCCACCCCCTCATTTCCCCTCCCCTCCCTCTCCTCTTCTCCCTCCCCCGTTCGCCACCCTCATTTCTTTTTCTGTCTCTCACTTTCCTTTATTAACCTCCTTTTTCATCCGATGAATTTTTTTTTGTCTCTCTCTATCTCTGTCTTTCTTCCTTCCTCACCTTATTTAAACCTCCCTTTTTCAACCAATGAATATTTTTTTTTTTTCTCTTATCTCTCTTTTCTTCCTTCCTCACCCTTTATTTAACCTCCCTTTCATCCAATGAATCATTTTTTTTCTCTCTCTATTCCTCACCCTTTATCTAACCTCCCTTTCATCCATTTTTTTTTCTCTCTCTCCCTCTTTTCTTCCTTCCTCACCCTTTATTTAACCTCCCTTTCCATTCCATTTTTTCTCTCTCTCCCTCTTTTCTTCCTTCCTCACCCTCTTTATTTTAACCTCCCTTTCATCATTTTTTTTCTCTCTCTCCCTTCTTTTCTTCCTTCCTCACCCTTTATGACCCTTTCATCATTTTTTTTCTCTCTCTCCCTCTTTCTTCCTTCCTCACCTTTATTTAACCTCCTTTCATCCATTTTTTTTTTCTCTCTCTCCCTCTTTTCTTCCTTCCTCACCCTTTATTTAACCTCCCTTTCATCCATTTTTTTTTTTTTCTCTCTCTCTCTTTTCTCCTTCCTCACCCCTTTTATTTAACCTTCCCATTACTCATTTTTTTTTCTCTCTACCCTCCTTCCTTCGATTCACACCCCCCCCACCCTCCCCCTAACACCTATCTTTATATTTCTTCATCTCCATTTTTCGTCTTTTTCACTTTGTCTGCATCATCTTCCCTCCCTTCTTCTTTTTCTTCGTCTCTCTTTCTCGTCTTTATCCCTTTGTCTGCATCCTCCTCCCTTCTTTCTTCTTTTTCTTCAACTCTCATTTTCGTCTTTTTCATTTTGTCTGCATCCTCTTCCCTTCTTTCTTCTCTTCCTTCCTTCTCCTTTTGCCTCCTTCCCTCATTCTACCTTCGATCTTCCCCTTACATTTTTCCTCCCTTTTCTTCCTTCCTTCTTCCCTCTTCGTCTTCTTCTCCCTTCCTCTTCTTCTCCCTTTCCTTCGGTACCCCATCCTTTACCTTCTTCTCTCTCCCTCTTCATTGCAGAGAGAGGGTTGCAGAGAGAAAGAAGGAAGAGAGGGGAGAGAGGGTGGGAAGGGAGAAGAGGGAGAGGAAGAAAGGGGAGAGGGAGGGGAAAGGAAGAGAAGGGAAGAGAGGAGAGGGGAAGGGGAAGAGAAGGAGAGAAAGGAAGAGAGAGAAGGAGGAAAGGGGAAAAAAGAAAAGTAAGGGGAGAGAGGGAGGGGAAGGGAAGAGAGGGAGAGAAAAGGAAGGAGAGAGGAGGAAGGGAAAGAGAAAGAGAGGAGGGAGAGAGGAGAGAGGGAAGAGAAGAGGAGAGGAAGGGAAAGAAAGAAGGGGAGAGAGGGAGGGGAAGGGAGAGAGGGAGAGAAAAGGAAGAGAGAGAGGGAGGAAGGGAAAGAAAGAAAGGGAGAGAGGGAGGGGAAAGGCAGAGAGGGAGGGGGAAAGAAGAGAGAGAGGGAGGAAGGAAAGAAAGAAAGGAGAGGGAGGGGAAAGGCAGAGAAGGGAGGGGGAAGAGAGAGAGAGGGGAAGAAATAAAGGGAGAGAGGGAGGGAAGGGAGAGAAGGAGAGAGAAGAAGAGAGAGAGGGAGGGAAGGGAAGAAGAAAGGGGAGAGAAGAGAGAGGGAAAGGCAGAGGAGGAGGGGGGGGAGGGGGAGTCCTCTCTAAATCGGAAATGTGTGCATCTGAAAAAATCAAATAAGATTCTTTCTCTCCATTTTTCACTAAAACTCCCTATTTTTCAAGTTCATTTCCTGTGTCAATAAAATCAAAAAAACGATTTTTTTCCGTTCCAAATTCCTGTGGCCATTTTTCCTTGACGTTTGTTAGTGTGTGTGTGTGTGTGTGTGTGTGTGTGTGTGTGTGTGTGTGTGTGTGTGTGTGTGTGTGTGTGTGGTGTGGTTGTGTGTGTGTGTGTGTGTTGGTGTTGTGTGTGTGTGTGTGTGTGTGCATGTACATATACATATAAATAATACATATATATTATATATATTATATATATATATATATATATATATATATATATATATATATATATATATATATTACATATTATGGTTGAAAATAAAAACATAATTCCTCAAGGAAACGCTGTAAAATGAGAAAGACTTTGAGCTCATGGGCGGACGAGACCGCCATGCGCGCCCTCGCCTCTCCTGGCGATGCTGGCCGAGCCGGGTCTACAAGCGGAAGAAGCGGTTTTCTCTCAGGCCATTTCCAAGGCCCGCGAGGTAGCCGTAGGAGGAGCTCGAGCGGCTAGGAGGAGGAGGACGGAGGAGGAGGAGGAGGAGGAGGAGGAGGAGAGGAGGAGGAGGAGGAGGAGGAGGAGAGGAGGAGGAGGAGTGTGGGCCTCTTCAGCGCACAAACATACCACACATACACATACACACACACACAACACATACACACAAACATACACACACACACATACAAACACACACACACACACAAAACACACACACACACAACACACACACACACCACACACACACACACACACACACACACACCACACACACACACACCAAACACACACACACACACACACACACACACACACACAAACACACACACACAGTGAGGAGCGTGACTGATGAGGCCCCCTGGCACTGCTCCTTCGCCGGTGGCACTCTTGCCCCTTCCTCCCTCCTTTTTCTCCCTCCTTTCTTTCGCTCCTTTCTTCCTTGCCTCTCCCTTTCTTTTCTCTTACTTTGCCTCTCTTGCCTCCCTTCCTTCCTTCCTCTCCCTTCCTCCCTTCCTTTTTTCTCCCTCCCTTTCTTTCGCTTCCTTTCTTCCTTGCCTCTCCTTCTCTTTCTGTCTTACTTGCCTCTCTTGCCTCCCTTCCTTCCTTCCTCTCCCTTCCTTTTTTCTCCCTCCCTTTCTTTCGCTTCCTTCCTGCCTTCCATTCCTCTTTTTCTCCTCCCTTTCTTCGCTTCCTTCTTCCATTCCTCTCCTTCCCTTTCTATCTTCCTTGCCTCCCTCCCTTTCTTTCGCTCCCTTTCTTCCTTGCCTCTCCTTCTCTTTCTGTCTTTCTTGCCTCTCTTGCCTCCCTTCCTTCCTTCCTCTCCCTTCCTCCCTTCCTTTTTTCTCCCTCCCTTTCTTTCGCTTCCTTTCTTCCTTGCCTCTCCTTCTCCTTCTGTCTTACTTGCCTCCCTTCCTTCCTTCCTCTCCCTTCCTCCCTTCCTTTTTTCTCCCTCCCTTTCTTCGCTTCCTTTTCTTCCTTGCCTCTCCTTCTCCTTCTGTCTTACTTGCCTCTCTTCCTTCCTTCCTCTCCCTTCCTTTTTTCTCCCTCCCTTCCTTTCGCTTCTTCTCTTCCTTGCCTCTCCTTCTCCTTCTGTCTTACTTGCCTCCCTTCCTTCCTTGCTCTCCCTTCCTCCCTTCCTTTTTTCTCCCTCCCTTTCTTTCGCTTCCTTTCTTCCTTGCCTCTCCTTCTCTTTCTGTCTTACTTGCCTCTCTTGCCTCCCTTCCTTTCCGTCCTCTCACTTCCTTATTTCTCCCTCCCTTTCTTTCGCTTCTTCTCTTCCTTGCCTCTCCTTCCCTTTCTGTCTTACTTGCCTCCCTTCCTTCCTTCCTCTCCCTTCTCCCTTCCCTTTTTCTCCCTCCCTTTCTTTCGCTTCCTTTCATCCTTTCCTCTCCTTCCCTTTCTGTCTTACTTGCCTCCCTTCCTTTTTTCTCCCTCCCTTTCTTTCGCTTCCTTTCTTCCTGCTCCTTCCCTTTCTGTCTTCCATGCCTTTCCATTCTCTTTTTCTTCTCAGGGAGGGAGGGAGGAGGGAGGGGAGGGGGAGAGAGAGAGAGGGAGAGGGAGAGGGAGGGAGGGGAGGGAGGAGGGAGAGGAGGGAGGAGAGAGGAGAGAGAGGAGAGGAGGGAGGGAGGGGAGAGAGAGAGAGAGGGAGAGCGGAGAGGAGAGGGAGGGAGGGAGAGGAGAGGGAGAGGGAGAGGAGGGAGAGGAGAGAGGGAGAG
>NW_020870423.1:192898-195398 GCF_003789085.1 Penaeus vannamei | reverse complement strand
AGGGAGAGTGGGAGGAGGGGGAGGGATGAGGGGAGGCGATGAAGAAAGGAGAGAGGAGACGGAGAATGGAAGGGGGGGATGAGGAAGAGGGAGGCGGTGAAGAAAGGGAGGAGAGGAACAAGGGAAGAGGGGAGAGCGAGGGGACATAGGGAGGAGGGCCGGGAGAGGAGAAGGGGAAGAGAGGAGACGATGAGACAGGGAGAAGAGGAACAAGGGGAGGAGGGAAAGGAGAGGGAAAGGTGAGGGAAGGAGACGGAGGAATGGAGGAGGGAGGTAAAATGAGAGGAGAGAGGGTGAGAGAAAGAAGAGAAAACGAAAGGAAGAGAAAGTGAGTGAACAAGAAGAATAAGGGTAAATGAAGAAAAGAGGGAGAGAAAGGGCTGATAAAGTGAAAGAACGTGAGAAAGAAAAAAGAGAGAATAGAAAAGAAAGAGAAAGAAATAGAAAACAGAGAGCAATGAGGAAGAAAAAGGGAAGGGAACGAAAGGAAATGAAAGGAGACAACGAGAGGAAGAAAAATGGGATAGAACAAAAAGACAAAAGAAAGAAAACGGCATAGAGAGAAAGAGAAGAGAAAGAGAGGAAGAAAGGGAGAGATAAGGAAGAAAATGAGATGAGAGGAAGAAGAAAGGAGAAAATACGAGAGGAAGAGAAGAAACGGAGAATAATCAAACGTGGAGAGAACGAAATGAAGAGAAATGAAAGAAAACGAGAAAAAAGAGAAACGAGAGAGGATGAGAGGAATAGAAACGAGTAAACAAAAGGGTAGAAAGAGAAAGAACAAGAATTACTTAATGGAATGAATAAAGGGGGAAAAGAAGGGACAACAAAAGGAAAAAAAGAAGGTGGAAGAGGGGAGAAAAGGGCAAGTGAAGGAAAGCGGATAATTAGAGAAATATAAAGAGGAGAAGAAGGAAAAGGAAAGAAGAGGAAAAAATGAAAGAAAGATAGAAAAAAATAGAAAGAGGGAAGATAAGGAAGAAGAGGAAGATGTAAACATGTAGATATAGAAAAAGAGAAGAAGAGAAGAAAGAAAGAAAGCAAAAGAGAAGAACGTAAATAAGAAAATAGGATGAGAGGAATAGAAACGAGTAAACAAAAGGGTAGAAAGAGAAAGAACAAGAATTACTTAATGGAAATAAAAGGGGGAAAAGAAGGGACAACGAAAGGAAAAAAAAGAAGGTGAAAGAGGGAGAAAAGGGCAAGTGAAGGAAAGCGGATAATTAGAGAAATATAAAGGAGAAGAAGGAAAAGGAAAGAGGAAAAAATGAAAGAAAGATAGAAAAAAATAAGAAAGATAAGGAAGAAGAAGAAACAAGGAAAGATGTAAACAAGTAGATATAGAAAAAGAGAAGAAAAGAAGAAAGAAAGAAAGCAAAAGAGAAGAACGTAAATAAGAAAATAGACAAACAAACAAACAGGAAAAGGAGGAACGGAAAGTAGAAGAAAGAGTGTGGACAAGACTGAGAAACACAAGCAGAGACAAAGAAAAATATATGAAGAAATCCATTCTAATTTTTGTTACATTTTCCCCTTTATTCACCTCCTTCCATCTATAGAAATTACTTGGAAAAGTCAGGAAAAAAATACATTCATAACTTCGCATACATTTAATACATTTGTGTAGACTTCCTCCGCCCATCATCACGGTTAAACGCCCTCCCCGCAACACACACGCCCATACTCCCACATCCACAATTCCTAAGCTATACACCCGCAGCGACACCACCCACATCCAGAGCCACACTACCCACTACCACCTTATCCACTGACACACAATCCACACCTTTTACAGCTACACCACTCACATCCACCCTGTCCACAGCCACACCCCCCACACCTTCTACCACACACCCACAGCCATACCCATCTAACTACCATACCCCCTCTTCCTCACACCACATAAAACACAACAACAACAACAACAACAACAGCAATGACAACAACAGCAGCAACGACAACAACAAACAATAACAACAGCAACAACAGCAACACACAACAACGACAACAACAACAGCAGCAGCAACGACAATAACAACAACGACAACAACAACAACAGCAACGACAATAACAACAACGACAACGACAACAACAGAAACGGCAACAACAACGACAAAAGCAACGAAAACAACAACAACAACAACGAAAACAACAACGACAACAACAACAACAACGATAACAACAACAACGACAACAACAACAACAACAACAACGACAACAACAACACAACAAACAACAACAACAACACAACAACAACAACAACACACAACAACGACAACAACAACAACGACAACAACAACAACGACAACGACAACAACAACAACAACAACACAGCAACGACAAACACGACAACAACAACGACAACAACCTCGCCACGGACCAAATGAACCAAAAAAAGCCCCGATCTACTTTCCCCCCGAAACAAAGAAGGCGAGCCGGAACGCAGAAATATCAAAATGGCCGCAAGATTAATAGTAATGGGCAGCCGCTGTCATGCGTT
>NW_020870423.1:178277-180777 GCF_003789085.1 Penaeus vannamei | reverse complement strand
ATCATTGATATTATCATTACTATCTTTATTATTATTATTATTTCAATATTACTGTTATTACCATTATCATTATTACTACTACTACTACTATTATTATCATTATTAGCACTATATTACTGTTTTATTATTTTATAGTGGGACTTGGTAAAAATGCGTTCACGGTTATGAAAATAATCGTTTACATCTCTATATTCACAGAGGCATGGACTGATTTTTTTTTATTATTATGATTGGAATTAGGATTGGAACGCCAGCGGACTTAAAAAAAAAAAAAAAAAAAAAAAAAAAAAAAAAAAAAAAAAAATAATATATATATATATATATATATATATATATATATATATATATATATAATAAAATGACAATACTACTACTACTAATAATAATAATAACAATAATAAACAACACAATAACAACAACAGCATCAACATCAACAACAACAACAACAACAACAACAACAACAACAACAACAACAACAACAACAACAAACAACAACAACAACAAACAAATGATCATAATAATAATATACGTGTCTGCGGGATGTAAGCACGTGGCGCACGGCGGGACAGGCTCTGGCGGCTCGTGTTGCGTTTATGAAGGAGAAATCACCCTTAGAGGCGGAACGTGTAATTATCATTTTTATAATTAACATCATTGCTCTTATCATCATTATTTTTATGATTATTATTATGAAGGTTATTGTTGTCATTACTATCGTATTTGTCCTAATTGTCAGAATTATTATTATTATTATTATTATTATTATTATTATTATTATTATTATTATTATTATTATTATTATTATTATTATTATTATTATTATTGTTATTATTATTATCCTTTATTATTATCATTATCATCCTAATTATCATAATAATTATTATCATCATCATTGTTATCGTTATTATTATCATTATCATTATTGTTAATATTAATATTTTCATTTGAATTATCGTTACTGTTACCATCCTGTTTGTTGTTATTGTTATTGTTACCATTATTATTATTATTAGTAGTAGTAGTAACATTATTAGTATTATCAATGTCATTGTTATCCTTATCATTATCAGTATTTTTTTATTATAATCATCATTGTAATGGTTATTATCATCATGTTTATTGTTATATATATTATAACTAAAATCATCATCATTACTTTATTTTGTATTTTTCATTTTCATTACTATTATTGTTGTTGTTGTTATTATTATCATCATTATCTTTATTATAATTATTGCTATTATGACTATGATTAATATTATCGTGACCATTATTATCATCATTATTTTTATTACTATTCTTATTATCGTCTTTCTCATGATTATCATTATCATCATGTTTAGTATCATTATCATTATTATTAATAATAATGATAATGATAACATTATCATTGTTATCCTTACCATTATTAATACATCATTATTTTTGCTGTTATTATTATTATTATTATCATTATTATTATCATTCATTACTGTTATTATTATTATTATTATTGTTATTATTATTATTATTATTATCATTACTTATCATTATCAACATTATTGTTATTATAATTATTTTTAGCATTACTATTATTATTGTCATCATCGTTATTATTATTACTGTTATTATCTTTAATACTATTATTATTATCATCCCTATTAATCATTATTATCATTATTATCATCATTATTGTTATCATTATCGTTATTATAGTTTTTATTAATTACGTCCGCAAAGGAGGTTATGGATTTAGTCGTGTTGGTTAGTTAGTTAGCTAGTTAGTTAGTTCGATAGTTAGCAGGATAAGTTATGACTATTTTTTTTATTATTATTATTAGAGGTGTGTCTTAGTCTAAAAGTTATGACTAGATTTTTTTTTTTTTTTTTTTTAATTAGAGGTGTGTCTTAGTCTAACTTAGATTCCATTAAAGTTTTGTGGTGATCCGGATCCAGGAAGTTTACTTGAGAAAAGTGATTTCTTTAAATGTGAATATGTTTATTGCGGCAGTGACCTTATTGCCTTGGCGGAGGTATGCGCTTTCTTACTGCTCCTACTTATTATTTTTTTCTTGTTGCAGTTATCTTTGATGTTTGTATCATTATTTTTCATTCATTTTCGTTATCATCAATACTATTATCATTGTATTTTTTTCTTATCATTGTTACCATTGTTATTGTTATCATTATTATCATCGGTGTTATTGTTGTCTTTGTTGTTATTGCTAATGTTATTGTTTTTGTCATATCATCATAATTGTTATTGTTTTCACTGTTATCACGAAAATCATAATTTCTGCTGTTATCATCATTACTACGGTAATCATAATAATCTACTACTAACTGTTTTTGTAAGCATTAATGTATATGCGCGCCCCCTCGTGTGTGTGTGTGTGTGTGTGTGTGTGTGTGTGTGTTGTGTGTGTGTGTGTGATTATGTGTAACGCGTGTCTCCATCAATGTGTGTAATTCTCAGAATGATACTATGTCGAATTATTGTAAGTAGAGCATTTTGTGGTTG
>NW_020870423.1:140777-153277 GCF_003789085.1 Penaeus vannamei | reverse complement strand
AACCCCATGAGACGGCCAGAAAAGGAGCCTCATTAATAGCGTTATAACGATCGCAAAGACCAACCTACATGAATGACGCAAAACATAACAACATCCTTGGCATTTCAAAGACCGATGCTTGTCGTCATCATTTCTATTATGCACGGTCTGCGCTCGGCATAATGCAATTTCCAGTTCTCTCTTGCATCTTCGAAATTCTATTCTGCTTCTTGGGCGCTGTTTCGTTTCATCTGCTGCGAAGGAAGTTTGGTTTTATGGGCGTTTTATATGTTTGATCTTTCCTGGCTTTTGGTTTTTATTCTGACTGACTTTCTCTTCTCTCTCTCCTTGTTCTGTCTCTGTCTCTGTTTCTCTCTCTCTCTATTTCTTTTCTTCATCTATCTATCTATCTATCTATCTATCTATCTATCTATCTATCTATATCTATCTATCTATCTATCTATCTATATCTATATATATATATCTATATTATATTATATCTATATCTATATCTATATATATATATATATATATATATATATATATATATATATATATATATATTGGCCAATATGTTATCACCAATCTGGAACGTATTGCAGACAATTCTAATTCTGATTTATACCTCTTCTTTACCCTTTTGTCCTCAGAGCTAAAAGACAATAATGGCTATAACTCTTCTTAGTCTATTAACCCCTCATTTCACACTTGAAAATCCCTCTTTTCTAATCACAATATTACAGTGCATTTACATCTAAAAGGTCCTAGCATATCAGCTACAAATTCCATTATCACATTATCACTTTCGTTGTTTTGGTTATCATAATAAAGTACAACGAAAGACATTAGTATCCTGATATATAATTATTACTTTTGCGGTTCTAGATATTCCCCCATTTGAGGTATTTCAGAACATCACTTCTTTCAGTACACTCAATTACTCACAGAATTCTTCAAAGTTCTTTAGCTTTCAATTATATTCTTATCATACAGGGAACATCCCACCAACATTCGAATCGTCATCTGTGCAACATTCCTTGCAATCCTGACCTTATACAACACAAAATACAAAGAACGAAGTGAGAAGGGGAAGTTGCTTCTACCTCTTGCAAGATTTACATCAAAAGCAGCCTTGTCTTCTGGGATTAACCTCCGTCTTTTGGGCATATCTTGTTAGCAAATTTCTCAATATCCGGTCTCTACTGCTACTTTAGCTCCGTTCTCCGATTTTTGTTATTAGTTATTACGAACTATCAGTATTTTATCAACTTATTTTGTTTTATTTTCAGATTCACGTTCCATATCAAATTCCATTAGTATTATGATATGGGTACGGGTTATAAATAATGACAAAGAGAGAGAGAGAGAGAGAGAGAGAGAGAGAGAGAGAGAGAGAGAGAGAGAGAGAGAGGAAAAGACAATGCTAATTTGAGAGAAAACAAAGAGATAATGAAGCCAATAAGGAAAAAAGGTGAAAAAAAAACAGTACGTGACAAAACGATAGAAAAAAATGTTGGTTGGTATTTTTCGTTCCTGCAATTTGCATATGGCAGTTTTTGGTCTTTTCGGGGGTGACCAGCAAAATAGTCAGAATTTGTGGATGAATTTTCAGGTATGATTACTGGATAACATTCGTGTATGTCAGCGTGTGATTTTTCCCTTTTGTTTCCCTCTATCTTTTCTTCATCTCTCTCTCCTCTCTCCTCTCTCTCTCTCTCTCTCGAACAATACTCGAAATCTCTCTCTCACTCTTCTCTTCTCCTCTCTCTCTTCTCTCTCCTCTCTCCTCTCTTCTATCTCTCTCTCTCACTCACTCTCCTCTCTCTCTCTCTCTCTCACTCACTCTCTCCTCTCCTCTCTCTCTCAACTGCTCCCTCTCTCTCTTCTTGCTTTCTCTCTCTCTCTCTCTCTCATTGCCTCTCCTTCTTTCCTCTCTCTCATCCTCTTCTCCCCCCTCTCTCTCTTTCTCACCTTCTCCTCCTGTCTCTCCTCCGTCTCTTCTCGACCGTCTCACTCCCCTATCGTTCCTCTCCCCCTCCCATCTAACTCCCCTCTCCCCACGCCCTCCGCTCCNGGGGAGAGGCGGGTGAGTGAAGTGGCGACGGTTCTTTCTCGAAGTATGGTCAGCGAAGTGTGGATTGTGATAATATTTTTTTTCTTTTTTTTTCGTTATGTTCACTTGTCGTTATTTTCAGTCAAGCGGGTTAGTTTAGTAATGTAAAAGCTTTTTTTGATTCGTGTGAAGACTCTGTACTTGGTATGATAGTCAGATATGACTATGTTTATTTTTTCATAAAATGTCGCGTGTTAATAACCATAGAAAGGTTAATTAAGTTCAAAAATTCTTCCACATCCGCATAATACGTTCTTTACCACCGCTACGTACCTTACGTCACTATACATTTCCCCAAATAAATTAAATCATTGTGGAAAGAGGTAATTTGCGTATCTGTAGTGTGTGCAGGCGTTTACGTGCTATATTCGATGATTTTGTCTTTTGTTTATTCAAAATGATAAATAAGGAAGTAAACTGCGGTAGTGTCTCATACTGTTTTTGTTATCTGTACTTTTTATTTAATGTATAGTGTGCATAATATCAAATATAATATATATAGTATATATATATATAATATATATATTAGTATATATAATATACTCTATATATAATATATATATACACACACACACACACACACACACACACGACATCATATATATATTATATTATATATATAATATTAATATATAATATATATATATATATATTAATATATATATATATATATATAGTAGATATAAATAATACTGTATATGTATATATGTGGTTTATAGTTTAATATTATGAATGTATATTTAATATATTGTAATATATATATTGCCATACATATTGTATATATATATTTGTGTTTATATACTGCTTACATATTGTGAATCATATATGTTGTTATATATTGTTGTTGTAAAATTGTTTATACGTCACTTGGAACGAGACGCGAAATCTGTGGATGATGAAAGTGTTACAACTGGTTGATCAATTTGTTGCTTGTATTGTATAATTTATACCATGAACACGAACTTAAACATTAATGAATAACCTAACCCCTTTTCTCTTCGCCCCCCCTTCTTCTCAAAATAAAGAAAGAAAACATTACAGGACGGCTAAGGGGACAGCTAAATAATAGCAAAAATTATAATGATAATCATAATGATAGATGATGATATCAAGAATGATAGAAATATAATAATGATAATCATAAATTATAATAGTAATAATGGCAATAAAAAATAATTAATAAATGAAATAAAAAGATAATAATAATACATAATAATGGAATAATAATAATAATAATAATGATAATAAATATCAATAATTACAACAATAAACAATAATAAAAAATAATAGTAATCATAATGATAATGACGGTAATAATAATGATCATTATAAGCATTTTTACCATCAACCTTCCCTGCAGCCAGGTTATAATTTTCACGTACAGAAGAAAAAAAACATAACTACAGCATTAGAATTAAGAGAATCTGAAAAAAATGTTGTCACGTATGAACTAATGGATTCGATTTTTTTTTTTTTTTTTTTTGTATCACATCTCTATTCAAACGCGACCTAATATCACCTGTTTTGATTTACTTTTTTTTCTTTTACTCTGACTCTCTATCAGACATTTTCGGAAGTATATTTCTTTCTGATGAATCTATCTATCAGTTTTGTTCTATATCTATCAATTTATCTATGTATCTATTCAAATATCTGTATCTATTGAATCCACTATGTAATGTTAAAAATCTATCAATTTATCTAGTATCTGTTTATCAATTGCATTATTTTATCTATGTATCTTGCATCTTTTTCATCTATTCATCTTTGTGGTCTACTGTATCGTATTATCAATTCACTATTATCATTTATCTATTATCTTTATCTACACTACTTTTTTCTCATACATAGTCCGTCTACGAAAGAACGCAGAGAGAGGAACAAGGAAGGTGAACAAGTCTTCCTGAAAATCACGTTTAAATCTTACAATGTTATTCAGATAGGAAAACGCTACATTTTTTTCATGAACATTAATAAAACAATTTCCCACAAAAAGAAGCCACTATAATAAATATCAAAGATTTTTACACGTCTGTTGAAATAAGGAAATGTATGATTCAGTACAAAAACATTTACAGAATACTCGGATCGTCTACTAACACCTATGCACTGAAAAATCACGCTGCATATTTAGAAAGAGAGAAAGGGAGATAGAGAAGAGATGACGAGAAGAGAGAGAGATGAGAGAAGAGAAGAAGAGAGATCGAGAGAAGAGAGAGAGAGAGGAGAGAAGAAGCGAGAGCGAGAGTGAGAGAATAGAAGAGATGAGAGAGAGAGAAGAGAGAGAAAGAGAGAAGAGAAAGAGAGAGAGACAAGATAAGAGTAGAGAGAGAGAGAGATGAGAAAAGAGAGAGAGAGAAAGAAGAGAGAGAGAGAAGGAGAGAAGAGAGAGAGTAGAGAAGGAGGAGAGAGAGAGAGAGTAGAGAGAGAGAGAGATATGAGAAGAGAGAAAGAGAAAGAGAGGAGGAGGAGAGAGAGAGAGAAGAGAGGGAGAGAGAGAGAGAGAGAGAGAGAGAGAGAGGAGAGAGAGCAGAGAGCGAGAGAGAGGAGAGAGGACGAGAGAGGAGAGAGGAGAGAAGAATGAATGGAGAAAAGACAGAGGAAAAGATAGTAAATGAGGAGACGAGAGCGCCCAAGATCAGAAAGCGAAAGAGAGAGAAGAGAGAGAGAGACGAGAGAGAGAGAGAGAGTAGAGAGAGAGCCCGAGAGAGGAGCCCAGAGAGAACGAGATGAGAGAGATAAAGTAGAAAAAGAAAGAGAGAGAGAGGTGAGAGTAGAGAGTGTGTGTGTTGGTGTGTGTGAGAGAGATGAGAGAGAGAGAGAGGAGAGCCAGAGAGAGAGAGAGAGAGAAGAGAGAAAGGAGAGAGAAGAGAGAAGAAGAAGAGAAGGAGAGAGAAGAAGAAAAAAAAAAGAAAGAAGAGCAGTACTAAGAGACAGAGAAGGAAAGAAAGACGCGGAGAAAAACAGCAGAGAGAGAAAGAAAGAAGAAAAAAAGAGAGAGAACGAACGAAACAGAATTAAGAAAAAAAAGAAAAAAAAGAGAAACAGAGAAAGAAGAAAGAAAAAAGACAGACAGACAGACAAAGACGCGCCATTCATCTCCTCACTTGCATATTTCACCCACTCGTCTCGCGGACTCTGTATACATCTGGAACGAAGCCATCTTGCTCCACGTCATGTCTTCTTATACGATTTATCCATCATCTTAAATGACCCGTCAGATCCGCGAGGCTACTCTTGTTACTTTAAAAACATGATGGCACTTGAGTTGAGGTCTTTGGGGGATTCTTATTTTCTTCCGGGTGATTTTGGTTCAGTTTGGTACGTTGAGATCGGGGTGTTGTTAAAAGATGTGTGTGTCTGTGTGTGTGTGTGTGTGTGGTTGTGTGTGTGTGTGTGTTTGTTGTGTGTATGTGTGTGTGTATATATTTGTGTGTGTGGATATATATTTGGTGTGTGTGTGATGTGTGTGTGTGTGTGTGGTGTGTTGTGTGTGTGTGTGTGTGTGTGTGTGTGTGTTGTGTGTGTTGTGGTGTGTGTGTCCTGTTGTGTGTGCGGTGTGTAAGTATAAGATTCTTCTTACATTCACTTCAATACGTAAAAAGATAATTGACAAAAACCACACTGTGCATATGTGCAGTCAGGGTCAGAGTAGGTCATCGATCATCTGTCGCCTCAGGGCATGAAGCAGGTATAGCATTTTCCGGTAAAAACATGGGTGTCTGGAAGCGATGGTGGCAGTAGAAAGTGAATTTTATGATATTGCAGAGCGGTTTCAAATTGAAGGGAGAGAGAGAGAGAGAGAGAAGAGAAGAGAAGAGAGAGAAAGAGAGAGAGAGAGAGAGAGAGAGAGAGAGAGAGAGAGAGAGAGAGAGAGAGAGATAGATAGTCATATATATATATATATATATATATATATATAATATATATATATATAATTTTTTTTTGAAGGGCGAGAGAAAGAGAGAGAGAGAGAGAGAGAGAGAGAGAGAGAGAGAGAGAGAGAAGAGAGAGAGAGAGAGAGAGAGAGGAGAGAGAGAAGAGGGGGGGGGGGGAGCGAGAGATACACAGATAAATAAATAGATAGAGAAAGAGAGGAAAATTGTAGTGTTGCTTCATTGCTTTAGTATCGTTCTACCGAGGTGATAACAAGTTATATTTAAATCTTTTGACATTCAGTGAGAATCCTTTAATGATTAAGTTGTGAAATATATCCTTTGATCCTACATTAGTGAAAATATATTTGATCCTTCATTTTTCAAAAATATAATTTAATCCTTCATTTTTCAAAAATATAATTTGATCATTTTCCCCCAAAAATATCTAGTTCATTAGTAAAATATATATGTATTCATTAAAATTAATTTCTAGGAGGAAATATACCAAAGTCCATCATATTTACTTCAACTTTTCTCAACACCAATAATATCCATAAGATCGGAGTCCGGAGCCTTATAACAACTAAGGGAAATGCGAGACACCAACCACAATGATTACGTTACTTAACTTGTGCAGTGTGGCATCCGGCTTCACCCCCAGGCAAGCGCATAGCCAAGGTCAGTCTGCCTGCCTGACATTCCCGGAGAGCCCAAGTTACACGAAGCGGGGAAGTCTGTCACGGAAATTTCCTTACGCGGGCTACCGAGGTGTATAATTACGTGGCAGGACGGTTGTTTAAGCTTGTACTAATGGTCGTTTGGTTGTCGCGTCGGTCGTTGTCGTGGAATTCACTGCTAGAGAGAAAAGAGAGAGAGGGAGGGAGGGAGAGAGGGGAGAGGGAGGGAGGGAGGGAGGGAGGGAGGAGGGAGGGAGGGGGAGGGAGAGAGAGAGAGAGAGAGAGAGAGAGAGAGAGAGAGAGAGAGAGAGAGAGAGAGAGAGAGAGAGAGAGAGAGAGAGAGAGAAGAGAGAGAGAGAGAGAAATGCGTGTATAGCCTGTGAATCAGAATTCCTGGGGAAGCTTTCGTGTCCAGAAGTAAATTTCGTATCACTGCGGCCAGCCAGGATAGAAGTCACCGTAAATCCACAAATCTAAATAAGAAACGTTATTAGATGACCCGGAAAGGCTAGTGATTTGTGTATGTATGTTAGCATGTACGTATGTATCAACACACCACACAACATACACACACACATAGCACACACACACACACACACACACCCACGCGATAGCGCTTTTCAAACTATCTACATATCTTCGTGTTTGTATATTCATGTGCGTGTACACATGTGCGTCTATGTACGTGACCAAGTCTGGACACATACTTACAAAATCGCTACAAAAATACGAAAAATGAGAAGGAAAAAAAAGGAAAAATTTTCACTGAGTCATCCACCTACCTCACCCACCATCTGTGCAGCAAACAAGCCTTTTGTGACTTACAGGAAAGCCACTCGATATAAGTGGTTCTCAAACGTCCAATTGAAACCAATAGTTTAGCCAATGACCTTCGACGAACAACAGCCACTGTGGGTGTATTGCTGACTCTAAAAGCAGATGATGAGTGTCTTTGTTGATAGCATAATATCTGTAAACTTCGTTTTGCCTTTGCTAAAACACTTTTAAATTTCTTTCTCTGGTTTTCACCTTGAAAAATTGTTGACATTGCAAGAGGAAATTGCAGCTCTCAGACTGTGGTAATAATGAAGTAATACTCTGTGTAAGAGAAAATCCAAACATGGTAACTCAACCAAGGGAAGATTGATGTTAGTTTTAATGGCCACCAGTGCATGACTGCATTGAATATGTACATAAATGCACGGTCGCATTAGTACATACAGACATACATGGATGCATACATACGTGCGTACATATATACATACATATTTAAATACATGGTCGCATTAGTTTCTTACATATATGGATGCATACATGCGTACATAAATAAATATTTAAATACATGCATTCATGGATACAAACGTAAATAATACATACATACATACATGCATAGATACATAATAAATGCAAGCCTATACATACACATACTTGCATGCATGTATATAGATAGAGTAAATAGATACGTAGGCAGACTGATAACTAGATAGACAGATAAATATTTATTTTTTTCCTTTATTTGCCCTTCACTAAAGCAATGCAAGGAAGACCCGGAGGCATATCTATCTTTCGATACCATAATAGATAAACAGAGATGAAGCTAACATTGATAATAAAAAAGCCCCCCTCCCCCCAAAAAAAAATATATAAATATTACTGTGGATCCCTCCTGATGGCGATAAATTCAAAGTGAAGAAATATGTTGTAGTCTACCACATGTCCGGAAACAAACAGACAAACAAGAGAGAGAGAGAGAGAGAGAGAGAGAGAGAGAGAGAGAGAGAGAGAGAGAGAGAGACAGACAGAGGAGAGAGAAGACAGAGAGACAGAGAGAAGAGAGATGACTTGAAATGAAACAAGTAAAAATACAAATAAATATCATAAATCGAAATTCACTTACATCACGTCACGAAAATGTAGTTTGTGATGAAGAGACTCTCGCTTCGAAGACGGCATTTGCATATCAAGAGATTTCATGCATACATTAAATTCCACATAAGAGATAGAGCATTTTGGTTTACAGACTTATGCACTAACGCCGGACAAGAGGAAGAGAGTGAAGTGTTTTTGTTCTGTCTGTCTTTGAATTATGATATATTTTACTTTGCAATTTAGTTGATTATTTACTAATTTGTGTGACAATTCATTCTTCCGTAAGATTCATTATTGGTAATCTCGCTCAGATTCTATTTTTTAAGCACAGGATATGTAATTAACATATTAACGGTGTTGATTTTATTTTTTCATGATTATTATTTCCGTATCATTACAGTTAATTGTCATATTGTGACGTATTGTACCCCGATTACCAACATTATGAATTTTGAAATCGTTACAGAATTTTTAATCAATTAGTTCCCACGGTCTCCACTAACAGCAACTCACAGAAAAACTATGCAGTACACATAAGTTAACAAGGGAACGCAAAGAGGTATTGAGGAGGGTTCATTCTCTAATAAAATATTGTGTAACTAATTTCTCGATGTCTTCGTTATCAGGATTAATTATGAATACCACATAGGAAATATCGATAATCATAAATATAGTATACGGTGAAAAATTATATATTCCATTCCATGTAACTCAGTGAATTCCGTAAAAAAAAAAATAAAACAATAAATAAATAAAATAAATAAAAAAATTACAAAATAAAATAAAATAAATAAATAAATAGATAATAAATAAACAAATAAACCCAAAAATAAGATAAAAACTCGCCTGCATTGGACGCAACTCCACAGCACTCATTCCTTCCTCCCTCATCTTAAAACATCCCTATTAAACTTCAAGCTCGCGAGAATGAAACATCGTTTTGATATTCATGAGGCTGAACTCGCGAATACAAGAAGGACACGCTTGGGCTTTCATTAAAATTCTGGAGGCCGTAATCGAAATGGTCCTTCCGGAAACCCTTCATTCGTTCATTCTGGCCTCGAGGTCCCGGGCCTTGTGGGGAAATTAGGGCTGAGGGAGTTGCTGTGTTCTGGGTGGGGAGGGGGGGGGGTTGTGAGTTATTGCTGTTAGATTTTTTGTTTATGTGGTTAATGTGATTAGGGCAAGCGACTTACACACTTTCATAGAGGCGAGCGCACATACACACAATATATATATATATATATATATATATATATATATATATTATATATATAATATATGTATGTATATATGCATATATATATATATATATATATATATATATATATATATATATATATATAATGTATGTATGTATATATGCATATATATATATATATATATATATATATATATATATATATATATATATATATATATTATATACACACATACAAACACACATATGCGTGTGTATATATATATATATATATATATATAATATATATATATATATATATGTGTGTGTGTGTGTGTTGTGTGTGTGTGTGTGTGTGTGTGTGTGGTGTGGTGTGTGTGTGTATATATATATTATATATATATATATATATATATATATATATATATATATATATGGATGTATCTGTGTGTCTGTGGCCGTTAGTGTGTGCTCATAAATATCTTTCTAGATCACAATGATAACTTTATTATCTGATCGACAATAAATTTTTGTTCAGTCAGATCAGGTCAACACATTCTATATTTCGTGAATAACGGTTGATTACTTTGGATTGTATCATTTTATATATATATATTTTTTATTAGTCCTTTTTATATTCACATACAAACCTCACGTCTTTACTTTTTCCAATTAATTCTCAACAAATTCTAAATTGTACCAAGATTACAGGTGAGCCATGTTCGGAATTGTGATTTTCCTTTGCGTTTTATATAAAGTTCTTAAATTCTTTTGGACAAACTTTGAGTCTCGATTTGAACGGGATAGAGTTATGTAATACTCTTAAATGTAACGCCTTTTTGTATTCTGAACGTGATAGGGAAGGAGGGAAGGGTCGGGATAGAGTGTATAGGATCTCTCTTCCATACATTAAACATCCACACACACACACACACACACACACACACACACACACACACACACACACACACACACACACACACATACATATATATATATATATATATATATATATATATATATATATATATATATATATATATATATATATGTTTCTGTTGTGTGTGTGTACTTGCTCTCTCTCTCTCTCTCTCTCTCTTCTCTCTCTCTCTCTCTCTCTCTCTATATATATATATATATATATATATATATATATTATATATATATAATATATATATATATATATATATATATATATATATATGTATTCATAATATGAATATGTAGCTGATATAATGATTTATCAAAACTCTGTTGGCACTGACACTTATTGCAACTATAATTACTCTGTTGATTTCTTAATGGGAAAAAACTAATAGTTGCGTGACCCAGTGATCGTTCAACAGATTAAATGAACAAGAAATTAGCGAATAAATCTAAGCAAACAGAAAGCCTCGCCAACCACAAACTATTTCCACCCTTACCTCCACGACCTAACTGCCTCATAACACGTCCTAAGCTACGGTACTTTAGGCACCCTATTAATTCCAAATAACTGCACAATATTCGGATGTATTCAGTGAAGTCCTGGAGGAACGGCACAATGACTCTAATGAATAAATCTACTGCTAATAACGATAAACTCTAAAGTTTTCAGTATGCAAAGTGCCTAACATTATGATAATGGCCTGGTTATACGGCCTTCCACAGAATGCTTCCAACACATATCTAAAGAGGGGGGAAGTACGCTTACTAATTTTAGAAGCTTTATTTTAGTCTTTTTTTTTATTGTTATTATCATTTACTCTTTTTTAATATTGGGAAAAGAGCTTTAACTACTGAAAAAAAATCGATTTTATGTATTGTAGGTTATTTTCTTGTTAGTGTTTTCTAGAGACTCTGTATATGTATACATCCTTACGTATAAGAATCAATGCATTCTGTATCTTTTTTCGGCGATACTTGATGTAATATCTCCAAAATAGGTGCCTCTGGTTGGTCAAAGAACCTTTCCATTTTTCAACAGGTAGCAAGAATTAGCAAGAGCGCTACTAGCTATGTTGTGCATAATAAACGATAACGAGTGTATTTTAATAAGCATACTCCATAATGCAACGGAAAAAGTTTGTTTTAAAACGAGCAACATGAAGGTTAATATTTACTGTATCATAGTATGCGAACACTACCTTACTTTGCTACATTGATTCGTGAATACTTAATAAACTCGGTACCTTTCGGGAAGTAAACACTGAGAGTGGATCAATGCAATCAGTTTATTCTTGTATATATATATATATATATATATATATATATATATATATATATATATATTATATATATATATATATATATATATATATATATATATATATGTGTGATGGTGTGTAATGTATATATATATATATATATATATATATAATATATATATATATATATATATATATATATATATATATAATTTTCTGGGCGTTATGGTATTTTCTTGATAATCTGATAACCTTTGTCAATTCTACAGACTTCTTGTTTTCTTGTTGTGAAATTTATTATCACCATGTTCAGTTTACAACACCTCTGGAAACGGTATCCTGAAAATTCATATGTTAACTTAAATGAACACTGATCAAATGTAAGAATGTCTATATGCATTATTATAGTAAAAATAATAACGATAATTAATAAAGAATGGCAGCTTGTAATACAACAACGAATGAGGATTCAAAAAATAATGGAACGTATCACAATAATTCAGCTTTTCTAAGCTTTAGTCAAGAGCATATGAAGGAAATGAGACAATGTCATGCTTTTTAATCCTTTCGTTTTTTTCATTCAACTCTCTTGTCGCACTTTGAACACGATAACAAAAA
>NW_020870423.1:123277-128277 GCF_003789085.1 Penaeus vannamei | reverse complement strand
AGGTGGCCTCATCAGCATGCAAAGTTTAAAATATTGTCAAAGTTCCCAAAATCATTTATATACATTGAGAAAAGATGTGAATGAAATATAAAACCTTACAGTACTCCATTTAACATTTGAGAGATTTTTTGTGATGTGTTTTTTATGGATAATCAAATCTTTGATGTTTATATGTAGCATACCAAGGGCTTTGGGTTTCAAAGATTAAAGGGAAGAAAACATTAAATGAAGCTGCGAATATTGTAAAGAAGCTTGGCAATTTTGATTGGTTTAAGCACAAATCAAGTCCCAAGAAACAGTTCAATGAATATCTATTGTATCAAGTTATATTATGTTGCTACCTTGTTTAAATTCTGAAATGACTGGAGAGTGATCTACATTATTATCAAGAGCATTGGTCGACTTTGGATCAACCAGATTTGCACACAGATTATTTAGGTGGGCTTAGTTACACAATTAGAAAAGATTGTTTTTTTGAAAACAGGCTAGCCTATACTCAACTAGTTAACCGCTACTTAACACCGTTTGTTCGCATATACTATGACTGTAATATTCCACGGTTTGAAAAAGAAAGGTTGGATATGTGATTAGGAACGTTGTAAGTCATAATGCCGATAATATTACCGGATCAGCAGCAGATTTCAAGAGAGACTCCATTATATGGTTATTAACTGTAAGGTCTGATCTTGAGAAAGTCTTGAATAAATCATGAAAAAAATGCTACTGCCTTTTGCCCTGCTAGTCTTGTTGGTGAACATGTGAAAGGTAACAGATGTCAGTGAGCTTCGGTTCACAAAGACATGACATCTATAGCCGAATGAAGTGGCAGAAAGTAGTTATTTATTGTTATGATGAAGATTGATGGAGTACGACTGATACTGAAACACAAAGCAGTGAAAGATGCTGTTGTGATATTAACCTTATAGCTGAGAGATACGTACTTAGAGCCTATGAAAAGAAAATACCAGGTTTCATGTGATTGTTCCTAATGCCAATTTTTAGATGAAGTAACAAAATTCATACTGTCAATGGCATCAAAAGGCAAAGCGTTGTCACAGCGACTTTAGCAAAACATAGTAATTCACTTCATCGTCACAGATTGAAAAGCCAAATATAGGACATTTCAATAATATGTGAATCATAAGGTAAATGACAAACACACCGACTTTTAGACCTTGTAAAACGATAAGGACCTCCTTTAACGGCTTGTATTAGATAGGACTTTGAGGTTTGGTTGAGGCCTGTTATTGCACCGATGCTGTTGGCCGTTACATATGGCAACAGCATCTCGTGGCTGATTGGTGCTTGGGAGTTGGCTTCGGTAATCCGGGCAGGACTGACGCTAGCAGTTGCACAAGTGGTATTTTGTCGAGATGGACCTCGGCTGCTTTAGTATTCGGAGGAACATCCAGGGGAAATTAGCAGGAGGTTGTGGTTTGAAGGGCGGCAGGACACGAAACTGCTCTGGAAGCGGCATAAGGCGGTGACGTGGGCGGAGATGGCAATGTTGCTCGAGACTCCATGGTGCCACGAGGGAAACGACCGCATTGGCGCTCATTAACCCAACGCTCTCTGATCTAGAGTGTACAATGGTTGAAACAGGCCAATTTCCCCTGCCGTCTGGTCCTGCGTAGTTCGTCTATCTTGCTTCGGTGGATGTTTAAATGTTGCAGGACGTTGGTTTTTGTCCACGTAAATATTTGTCCTAGACGACGGTGCAATGGTGAATTTAGCAAGAATATCTCATGGGTTGTCCTGCATCCTCAGCAAATAAGTTCGTTCTGGGCCAGGGGTCGAGGTTAACTGTTTTCGAAGGAATTTAGTGACCTTTTAGTAAAACTGTTGTCAGTTGTCGTTCTTATCCTCGGGGATTATACTGAGCTGCAAATTGTTACTCTGATATTCCTTAGAATTAGTGCTGCCCTTGACTTCTTGAGATTTTGCTTCACATCGGCTGTAGTTTGTGTTTCCAGTGAAGTGATTTCCTGTTTCATTATTAATATCCTACAGTTTCTATAAGAGTGAATTCAAGGCTTTAGATTATATGGTCAAGCTTTCCCGTTGTTTACCCTTTTCAAAGGTTTTACAGCACACATACGCATGATTATATATACTTATATAATAATATATATATATATATATATATATATATATAGTGTATATATATATTATAAACACACACACACACACACACACACACACACACACACACACACACACACATATATATATATATATATATATATATATATATATATATATATATATATATATATATACACCTTCCCCCCCCCCTCCTTCCCTCCCTCCAAGCACACACACGAACACCTCCGTTCAATAAAGCCCAGCGCAAAAACAGCCGATCCCTCAAAGCCTTCCCAACCGCTTTGCCAAGCTGCACATCAAGAGAAAAAGGAGAAAACGAGAGTCCGTTGTAGTCACGTAATTGAGACGGAAAAAGGGGGAAGGCAGAAGGGTACGGAGGTCGCGTGTCGGTTCCATGTTATCTTTAGCCACGTTATCATGCTCTTAAGTATTCAAGGTCATAATCTTCGTTTGGGAGAGGAAAGGGTTAGGTCATCTGGGGACGTACCATTCTTCATAAACATTGTTTTTTTCTTTTCTTTTTCTTTTCTAGGCTGTTTTTTAATATTGTTTTTATTGGTCTTCTGCTTTGATATGTTATCATTTTCGAGAGATGCAATAATCAATATTATACTATTATTATGTTATAATTATTAATCATAGTTATATTGATAAATAATATGAATTATTACCTTATTATCATCAAAGTCATTATAACCAACATATTCATTACTATTATTATTATTATTATTATTATTATTATTATTATTATTATTATTATTATTATTATATTATATCAAATGAACTCTTCATGATCCACATCATAATAATAATTATAATAAAAACATTATATTATTATTATTATCAAATTGTTATTGTTGCTGTTATTGTTATTGTAACTGTTATCATTAGCACCATTTTGATTATTATCAAAACGGTACTACTACTACTACTACTACTATTCTTGCTGCTACTAATAATACTACTGTTATTATTTATCAAAAATCTCGGGATATGAATTAATGTTTATACGGTTGTATGATTGTGTATACAGTATACTTGTGTATGAACGTATGCTTGTATGAATGTGTCTACAAGTGTATGACATATACAGTAGAGCAGTGAAATATAATTCATATTAATAGACATGCGCATAGAAAATTAATCTCAGATTAACAACAAACTTCATCAAAGACGATGAATCAAAATTTATAATTGATTCAATTATAATTATCCGATTATTTTCCTGCTGGGAGTCTAGGAGGAGATAGTATGATGAATAGATATAATCTAATAATTACGTTAACGAGAGAGCAATTAAAGGAGACGATGGAGATGAAGGGTCGACAGAGTAAAGTTGTAAAGTAAAAATCATGGAATTTTCGAGGATTAGAAGGAAGGGGAGGAAGGAGGGTCAATGATGGGAGGGGAGAGAAACGGTGTTTAGGTGTGTATATGTGCATCCGTAAATAGATACATATACACACTTGTATATATGTGTATACATGGGAATGGTAAAGTACTCTACCATGTTTATACTGTGACTGAAAATGCGACAACAGGTCTGAAGAAGAAACGGAGAGGAGAGAGAGTAAAAGTGCGAGAGAGGAGAAGCAAAAAGTAAACACAGGCCAGGTGAGGACATGTGAACGGAAGCGAAGAGAGGTCAGATCAGGTTGAAGGATGAGGCGGTCAGTGCGAAGGGTGGTCGGCTAAGGGAGAAGACGGAGGATGAAGGAAACGAGGAGATTGTCGGCAGGAGAAATTAGGCAGCAGCTTCATTAAGGAGGATTCCACCTGTCTCCGATCGTGGACACCATAGAAGACAAATCGGACAGCTGACCACTCCAACTGATGGCAGAAGTGGGTGCTGTAGTTTTGTCCCTTAGATACAGTGTATTTTTAAGCGGAGAGGTAGAGGGAAGACTGGTGTGCACTAGGTTGCGGCGGAGAGTGTCTGCCAAATGAAGATAAGCCTGCAGTTGAGAGGGTGAAGGGGGCGACGGAGAGAATAGGTTTCCACAGTGTATTGCAGGCTGAGAACGAGCAGGTGAGAGGCCCCTTTAGGAGAGGAGTCGTGGTTGTAGTTACGCCGGGCCCTGAATAACGCGACGTCGAGAACATGACGAAGGTAACCCAGTTTGCAGAACAAACGACGTAGGAATTCAAACTCTCCATCCAGGTAATGGGGAGCGGAGGGCGTGAGAAACATCGAGTAACAACTCCTCTCTTCATATATAGTGGATGGTTAAAAAAAAATGTATGTACATTCCACTGTGCATAGGTTTCCTGTTCACAGAGGGAAAAGGGGTCAGCAGGGCGATGAACTATAACATATAGGGTATCCAAGAAAAGGAGTTTGTTGTCAACCTCCCATTCCACTCTGGATGGGAAGGGAGAGAGAGTTCAGCCGCGTCAGGAAATCCGAGCACAGGTCATGAGGCCAGAGAGCAAAGACGCCGTCGACATACCTCAACCAAAGCAAAGAACCCAAAACAACACCGAATGTCTGGGGGTTCAAGTGTTCCTCAGAGGAAAAGGAATTCGACTCCACAGAAAGACGAATCAGCTGGAGGAAGACGTCGGTGAGCAGAGGGAGACGAGGACGTGTGTGTGTGTGTGTGTGTGTGTGTGTGTGTGTGTGTGTGTGTGTGTGTGTGTGTGTGTGTGTGTGTGTGTGTGTGTTTGTTTGTTTGAGAGAGAATGAGTCTGTATGAATACCTTTCTATCTATACACACACATTTGACCTTTGGAAATTGGTTATTTTTCAACCACGTGACTCATTTGGGATATAATTGCGTTTTCGATCCATGGGACGGCATTTCGACCGTGATTCAGAATGAGACCGAATAAAGATTTGGAGCTTTTCGCAAGAGCTTTTATTATTATTATTATTATTTTCAAAGAAACAACC
>NW_020870423.1:110777-118277 GCF_003789085.1 Penaeus vannamei | reverse complement strand
CCTCTCGACGGTGCACATAAACCCAACATTTATGGAAAATTCGATACAAAGAACCGAAAGAAGAGGGAGGGAGGGAGGGAGAGAGGAGAGAGAGAAAGAAAGGGAAGGAGGGAGGGAGAGAGAGAAAAAGAAAGAGAGGGAGAAGGAAGAAGGAAATAGACAGAGAGAGAGAGAGAGAGAGAGAGAGAGAGAGAGAGAGAGAGAGAGAGAGAGAGAGAGAGAGAGAGAGAGAGAGAGAGAGAGAGAGAGAGAGGGAGGTTGCAGTCGGACAAGCAGGCATATAGACTGACAAACGAGGAGAAACATCTATGGATGTCTGCAACTACTATGCTATTATACCACAGCAGAACGGATGAAATAATAACAAACGATTCCTTATTTCCTTGAGTCTCCCTTACATATCCAGGACTATAGCCACCCATAAAAGAAAACGGGGCAGACGAGTAACATCCACCCTTATAATCTCGAATGTATTTCGGGCCGCAGTCGATCCATCGGCTTGGGGTTTGATCTCAATCTTGCGTGCTGTTTTCCAGCTTTAGCGCGCCGTTGAACTTATAATCTTCCCTTTTGCCGCGTTTTTCATATCGGTTCGCATATTATAGGCTTTGAGGCCATTGGTGGATTGAGGGCAAATATAGGAGAAAGAGAAAGAGAAACAGAGAGAAGAAAACAGTAATCAGGAACTGTAAAATGGCTTCACTTTACATGTGTATTTCTTTGTTACGTAACTACAGTAACGCATTCGAATTTTATACATGTCAGTATCAACTCTATATGCAATAAGATAGATGTATAAATCCTTATATAACACTAAAAAAAGAAAAAAAAAGTATGGTAAAACTATATCACTTTTCAATAAGAGGAACAAAAGATCAGAATCGTTTATCTGAGTACATTCACCATAAAGATGTGGTTCAGATAGTTATCAGTATTGACGGTTTGATTGGCAGTGGATGAAAGGGTTCGTGTCAGCAGTGGATTGGAAAAAAGTCGTCGAATTTATAAATGTTACCTTTTCTTCCCTTGAAATTGGAAAATGACAACAGAATCAAATAACAGAAGACATGTATATATATAACTTTGATGATGTTATGCCTTTATGTATTTCACCTCGTTCTAATGTCTATGTGCTCTTAATATATATATATATATATATATATATATATATATATATATATATATATATATATATATATATATATATATATATATATATATATATATATATATATATATATATATATATATATATATATATTATATATATACATATATATATATACATATATATATATATATATATATATATATATATATATATATATAATATATATATATATATATATATATTATATTATATATATATATATATATATATATATATATATATATATAATATATAATGTATGTACACACACACACACACACACACACACACACACCACACACACACACACACACACACACACACACATATATGTATGTATATGCATATGTATATATACGTGTAAGCAAGGTTTGTGAACCCCTACCTATAACAGATTTACAGCCAATAACCCAGTACCCAATCAGCAATGGCCTATAGGTAGCAGAACCACAGCGTAACACCACACATCTCGAAACAAATGAAAAACGAATCATGATTCCCAGGCGTTTATAGCAACAGTAGGCACTAGTTTACGATTCCATGGTAGTGGCTTTATACCTCTGTACGACGGGGAGTTGATGAGCCTTCTAGATTTTATGCAGATAGTTCCACCTTCCCTCACGCTGGCCAAACGGGTTCCCAGACAGGAGTGGAACCGAGGAGTAATCCTGTGGGATCGAATGGGGAAAAGGTGACTTAGGAGATAAGGGTTTCTGCTGTGATAAAATACTTTCCTTTCTCTTTTGTTGGTGTTTATTTTCTTTGCACCTGATTTGTTTGTCTTTGGTTCGGTTTTATAACTTAGATGAAAAAGTAAATAAATATTATTTTTTACCTCAGCTATGCCACCACCTAGAAGTTAATCTTACATTCAAAGGAACCAAATGAAAATGATTTTTGTTTTTATTTTCATTTTTATCTATTCCAAATGGCAACTACTACACCAGCGGTATACAAAACAGTCTCAGCCTTACACCCACGACACATCACCCAAATTCTTAAAACCCTTCACTGATGACCCCAAGCAGACCAAACAGCGTCCCAGACACCCCTACAGAATACATTTCGCCGCGAGACCCACACAGCACCGGCGGAGGGCGAGGGGAAGCACGTAATCCATGGCAGACGCAGTACGGAATAGGGGGTTCCTGTGACAATAAAAACGACCACAAAGGGAACGGTGGTGAGAATTTCCAATCTCGAAAGGTACTTCTCTGGGGCTTAATATCCTCCCGGGGGTCGAGTGGGTTCTTTCGTTGTGTTTGATTTCTAATCTTATGTCAGGCTAGATATGCATGGGCATACACGTGTGTGTGTGTGTGTGTGTGTTTGTGTCTTCTTTATGTTTGTGTGTACGATTTTTTGTATGTGTCTGCGTTCACGTCCCGTCCACCACATCACCCCAAAACCGAATCTCTAAAATGCAGAATAAAACTGAACTTCGTGATCTCATCTTTAACTCTAGAGCTCACAGAACTGATGACTGAATTAATCAAATATAGCTCCGAATTAAAATACTTTATTTCAGCTCTGAAATTGCTTCTTCGCGTATACAAAGCACTCTGTGATAATAGAATATTTCATTTTGATATTATAATCAGCTTTGAATGCAATAAAATCAAGAGAAAGGTTAAAGATGAGTGTTCTTAACGCTGTGAATACAAATGACACAGATGACACTTGACTTTAAAGGATACTGCTGTTTAAGGATTGACTTTTTGTTATCTGTAATGAACAATTATCATTATTATTATTACAATTATTATTTATATGATAATTATTGTTATTATTGATGTTGTTATTATTATAATGATTATTATTGTTATAATTATTATTTTTGTCGTTATCATTATTATCATTATTATTACTGCTATCATTATCGTTGTTGTTGTTGCTGTCATCATTATCATTATAATTATTATTATCATTCTCATTGTCTTTGTTATTAGTATCACTATTATTATTATTATCATACCTTTAATTATTATTATTACTATTATCATTAGTATTATTGTTGTTGTTATTGTTATTATCATTATCATTATTATAACCTTTGTTATCATCATCATTAAATCCTTTGTTATCATCATCATTAAAACCTTTGTTATCATCATCATTATTATTATTGTTGTTATTGTTAGTATTATCATTATCATTATGATCATCATATTTGTTATCAAAATCATTATCATTATTGTAATTACCTTTATTATCATTACTGATATTATCATTATTATAATCATTATTGTGCTATAATTTTCACCTTATTTGATTATTATCATAACTATTATTATCATATATTATAGCTATTATTATCATTAGTTTTACAATCATTACTATTGTTATTATCAACATTATTATTATTATTATTATTATATTATTATTATTATTATTTATTATTATTATTATTATTATTATTATTATTATTATTATTATTATTATTATTATTATTATTATTATTATTATTATTATTATCACTATTGTCATCATCATTGTTATTATCATTACTATTATTGTCATTATTATGATTATGACTTACTAGCATCTTCACTATTATCATTATTTTCATTAATATCACATTTTAATTATTTTCAATCTTATTATCACTGTTATTATCATACCATTATTATAACTATTATTATCATTACCATTATTATTATTCCTATTGTCATTATGATTTCTTTTATCATCGTTATTATTAACATTATTATTATTAACATTATTATTACGATTATCATTATTATTTTCATCATTATCACTATTATCATTGTTATTTTTTTCATAATTATCATTTTTTTCATTGTTGTAATTGTTACTTTTATAATAAACATCATTATTATTGTTAAAATAATTATTATCGTTAAAATTATTATCTTTATTATTGCTATATTACTTATTATTATTAATATGATGGACATTATTTTTGTTATAATAATAAAACGTCCTCTTCTCCAACTCTTTCCCGCCTTCATCCTCCTCCTCCTCCTACTCCTCTCTTCTTTTCTCTCAATTCCTTTCCTTCACCCCTTTGTTTTTCCGCTCTCGCATCCCTTATGTTTCCCATATTTATCCTTTAATTCACTCCTCCCAGCCCACTTTGAGCCATACATCAGACTCCTCCCACTTTCCTCATCTTCCTTTTACTTCCCTTCCTCTCTCGCTCACTTATCCCTTTTCCTCCCTTTTCCTTATCATTTTCTCTCTAAGGCCTTTCTCCCTACCCTTTCCTTTTCTTCTGTAAGTCCCCTCTGTTTCCCTTTCCCGATCTCCCGTTTCTTTTCAAGCCTTCTCCCTTCCTTGTATTTATTTATTTACTTTTTAATTTAGCCCCCCTATTCCTCCCCCTGTCTCCTTCTTTTATTCTGTTTCCCTCCTACCCTACATCTCCTCCCCCTCGGATTGTCGTGGAAGTAATAAATGTGCATAAACCGACGGTCTTATTACCAAAGTGCCGTGTACTTGCCTCGAAGAACATTGATGATAATATTAAAATAAAATTCCAGTAGATACGTATAAGGATGCTTGTGTGTGTGTGTGTGTGTGTGTGTGTGTGTGTGTGTGTGTGTGTGTGTGTGTGTGTGTGTGTGTGTGTGTGTGTGTGTGTGTGTTTTTGTATAACATGAAAGGCCTGTCGACATAACACTATACTCGCTATTTCATTAATAAAACATTCTACGTTCGCGCTTTAGAATTCCCAATTGGTAGCAATACTATGTTATTCCTAACTCGAATAAGTGAAGGTCAGAATATATTTTTGATCACAGTGTTGGCTCATCACAATTTTTTTCAGTGGGTATCGCTGGACTAGCAATAGGTTGACATGTAAGAAGTCAGTTCACTTCCTAAATGCAATGTATATAGCAGATTGATATTATCATTGTTATTATATCATATACTGCATATGAATAGAAAGGTAGTTGTAAATATGGGTGGGTGTCTGCGTATTTGTACTTGTGCATTAATAATAATGATAATAAATGTCATTACCATTGTCCTGATTATCGTTAGTATTTTAATTACTCGATCTAACAAAAGTAATATTTATATCAAATAAAAATATAGAAGCAGTAGTACAAGTAGTAACGTTATCATCGGTATTGATGATATTCGTATCACGATATTGTTTTTGTTACATCGGTTCACTGGCACATTACATGTAATGTCTAAAATATATTCATAGAATTAATGGTCGTCTATTATTAAATTGTGCCTGGATCTTTATTCCATTTGACTGCAGACATACAGTTCCTACGTTTTGGAATGAAAGGGATAATCATTTAGAGCATAAATACTAAAGATTCACACACACACGCGCGCGACACACACACACACACACACACACACACACACAGAAAAAAATAATTTGGAGGGTGAGAGGTCTCCATGCCAAACAAGTCTATTATCGGAACCAAATTATAGCCACAACCGTAACCTTTACAAGGAAAAGGGTTAACGAAAACTCAAAATTACAAGAACTAAGATGCCAATTTTGAAATAAATAATCCAGTTGTTTTACGCATCACCAACTCCAAACTGAACCCATCCATAGAAGATATAATATTAAATTTCAGAGACCATAATATTTGGCGTAAAGAAAGGGTAAATGGAAACGGAGGGGAGCAGCAATATCAACAAGGGAATGAATCGTTATAGAGGAATTGGAAATTTAAAAGGTTCATGGGGGAACTAAAGGAAATCGGTGTAAAAAGATAAAGGGTAAACATAATGATCACCGCAGTGTTCATACCACTCCCTACATCGGTGTGGTCTCAAGAAAATTACTTTAACCAAATTCCAATTAAAGAGCCTAGTGCCACATCTTTCGCGAAACATCCTTCGAACAGGGGATTTCGATAGCAAAATTGAGCTCCAGATTCGCGGAATGCAAAATTATTAGAAATCCTAAACGGCTTTTGCCTTTTCCAAAATGTAATGAATAATTCCTGGGTAAAAAGCTAAACATTCCACGTAAGCTCGATCTGATATAAAGGATATGAAGTATTGCCCACTAGCTAAAAGTGACCAAGTGACCATGTAGTAATTAAACCAAAATACTGAGATACAAGTAAAAGTCATCGGAAGTAACGAAAAGCAACATTAATTATACAAAAGAAGAGAAAAGGTGCGAAAAAATCTGCGTTTTTTCATGATCCATACTTTGAAATACAAAGAAACTGCACAAACGCTTAATCAGAATATCGAAAACTTCACATTCAAAAAGAATGAAATAAAAGACTAAAACAGAGCGACCAAATAAGATCTTGAACCGGGTTCTTAGGGAGTGTAATGAATAAGAGTGTACTCCTTTACTATCGATATTCTATTTTTAATGCGACAAGGAAGACTACCAATACCTTGGAAACTTGCCAACATTGCAATTATATATGAGAAAGACGGCAAACAAACCACTCGAATAAGATACCAGTTATGTAAGCCGGGGTAATATGTAAGCTTCTAGAAAGGAAAATTAGGAAACAGTAGGTTGAAGCACTTGAAGAACAATATAACATCAAATAAGCAATTATTAAGGGAGGATAGTGCATGTGTATTTATGACAATTTCTGGAATATTACAAACAAAGAAAGAGTGGATGGATTGTATATAGTTAAGACTATAAAAAAGCGTTTGTGAAGGCGTCACACAGACAACTGTGTAAATCAGAACAACTAGGTGGAGTGAAAGCCAAACTCCTCGAATTAAAAGCAAATGAGCACAGTAATTAGAGGGAAGCACTGTGTATAGAGACGAGTAGTTAGTAGAGTACCTCAAGGATCGGTCTTTGCCGCCGATGTTTACTAATTTTATTAATGATTTAAAGGTCAAACATAAAGTCCAGGAGGCTCTCTGAATTTGTTTGCAGGCGACGCAGAAATACAAAAAGGGACTCTGAATTATACACAGCAGATAGGAAAAAGGACTAAAGCCCAAATAATCATTTAAATAATATGCTAGGGCAGATTGCAGACATGAAAAGGGCGTTTGTATATGTGGCCATAGATATGGTAAAGATCATCAAAGCCATCACAAGACCTACTTTATGGTGCAAAGCATTAATATGGAGTCCACACCTTAAAAATGTGCATCAGTGTAGGACATATAAGCTAAATATAGCAGACAGGACCTCAAAGTAAAACTCTTCACGTAATGAAACATCAAACTAAGAATAACTTGGTAAAAAAGCGTACGTGCGTCATATTGCAAATCAATGTGAATCCTATTTTACCCTTATTTACATTATTATAATTTTTATTAGGGTTACTATCATAAAGTGATTCATATATGTTATTATTATTGTTGTTATTGTTTTTGCTATTGTTATCATATTATTGTCATTATTATTAATATTATTA
>NW_020870423.1:67531-74868 GCF_003789085.1 Penaeus vannamei | reverse complement strand
AAGACTTAGAATTAGAAGATTAGGAAAGAGGGATTCGACGGGTGACTATCGTTGAAAGAAGAGCGTGATATGAATATATACACCAACACACACACACACACACCACACACCACACCACACAACACAACATATATATAATTATATAAATATATATATATATTTATATATATATTATATATATTATATATATTTATATATACATAAATATATATATATATATATATATATGTATATAATATAATATATATATATTATATATATATAGTATATATATATATATATATATGTTGGCATAATGACTGGCGTTATGCCGACCTGAAGATTGGGTCTCGAATTGAAATGGGTGATTAGCGGTTCCCATTTTTCTCCTAGTCTTTATTCGCTTTTCCTGCATGGCTCTTGTCCATGGCCCACCGCCAAGCACAACCTGTGGCCACAGAGATTGTCAGCAGTATAACACTCATTCTGTCCATGTGAAAACACTCCAGCAAATCCTGTAATCTTATTGTTTGAATTTTTCTTCTCTCTTGTTAGATAACAAAAGAGAAAGAAAAAAATAGTGTGGCTTTGCTGAATCTCATATAATTACTGAAATGATGATGATGAGATAATGATGTACATAAAATGTCCTTATTTAAGTAAATAAAAAATGGCATTATTATGAAAAGCAGATGAGGATTTTTTCCCTCTCTGATAAAGGTGTTCAGAGGAGAAAAAAATAACACAAAGCCTAGCAGGGATTAACGCAGGTGATTAAATTACTACAACGTTGCAGTTACGTTAGTTGTATTATTACAGGTATGACTTTGAATATGAAAATGACAGACTCACAATGCACTGAAATTACAGCAATCACAGCGAGAACTGACTATTTACAGCACGTGTCGGATTACAATATCTACATCGTGTGTATGTGTGTGCGTACATGTGTGTGTGTGAGTGCGTGTGTGTTGTATGTGCGCGTGCGTGCGTGTGTTGTGTGTACGTGCGCTGTGTGCGTGTGAGTGCTTGTGTGTGTGTGTGCGTGCGTGTACGTGTGTGCGTGTGATGCGTGTGTGTGTGTGTGTGTGCGTATGTGTGTACGTATGCGTGTACGTGTGCGTGTGTGTGTGCGTGTGTGCGTGTCTTGTGTGTTTAAGTTAGTCTAGGATAATGCAACTTTGTGTCAATAATTCCTAACCTGTTTAAACCTGTTTGAGACACTCATGTCGACCTTAATCGAAGTTTGGAGATGAAATCTGTCGTAACATTATCGTCACTTCTATCGAGATCACTGCGAATAGCATCGGTGTCGTTGTTCTTACTATCATCATTATCATTATCATTATCATTATCATCATTATCATTATCATCATTATCGTTATCATTATCATTATTATCATTATCATCATTATCATTATCATTATCATTATCATTATCATCGTTATCATCATTATTCATTATCATTTTATCATTTATCATTTATCATTATCATTATCATTATCATCATTATTATCATTATCATTATCATTATCATCATTATCATGATCATCATTATCATTATTATTATCATCATTATCATTATCATCATTATCATTATCATTATCATCATTATCATTATCATTATCATCATTATCATTATATACAATCATCATTATTATATGATTATATGATTATCCTTACTGTTATCAATATCATTATTATTCTCATTCTCATAATTATATAATTATCATCATTATCATTATCATAATCATATAATCACCATCATTATCATAATCATTATATCATCATCATTATCATTACCATAGTCATATAATTATCATCATTATCAATATTATAATTATATAATTATCATCATTATCATTATTATAATTATAAAATATTATTATATATATTATATTACATCATCATTATCATATAATTATCATTATCTTTACTGGTATCGCGGTTATTGTAATAGCGTTGCTTGTCATCACATTAACACACATCAATTATCGATTTATTTCATGAAAAAAATTATCACAAATCTATCAATGTGTCATTTAATTCTGGAAATATGGCGTATCACTATTTTTTTCATCGCTTTCAATATATCAGGTTATCATTAAATTCGTTAATCATTTATGACGTTCTATTAATATTCGTTGCTGGAAAATGCATTAGTTGTTATGTTCACCGTTTATCTGATATTTCTCTTGACCTTCTCTTTTATCACGATTTATGTCATTCTCGTTATCCGATTCAGGAGCTGCATTTCTCGAGTGTTTTTCATTAATTATGGCTGATGTAACGGATTCTTTGTGTCCGGGGGCGTGTCTCGCGCGCGCACACACGCACACACACACACACATACACGCACGCACATACACACACGCGCACGCACACACACACGCACGCTTATAGACACACACACAAATACGCGCTTATACACACACACACACACATACACACACACGCACACACACACACACACACGCACGCACATACACACACACGCGCACGCTTATACACACACACACACGCACGCTTATACAGACACACACACAATTCGCACACATGCGCACACAGAGAGACAGACATGTATGTATGTATGTATGTGTGTGGTTCTTATGTATATATATATGTATGTATAGCTAGCTAGCTAGAGAGACAGAGAGAGAGAGAGAGAGAGAGAGAGAGAGAGAGAGAGAGAGAGAGAGAGAGAGAGAGAGAGAGAGAGAGAGAGAGAGAGAGAGAGAGAGAGAGAGAGAGAAAGAAGAGACAGGAGAGAGAGAGAGAGAGAGAGAAGAGAGAGAGAGAAGAAGAGAGCAGACAGAGACAGAAAAAAAGACAGAAAAAAAAGGCAAAAAAAAAAAAAAAAAAAAAAAAAAACGAACAGATAGACATAACAAAACACACATTAACACGCATTGCAAGAGCCCTCCCCGCAACCGGGACGAGAGCGGATGGCCAAACAGACCCAGAAGAGCCTCGGGAAGAACCAACGCTAACTTAACTCGCTCGATTGCCTGCTTCTCTTCCGGCTCAGCGCTCTCGTATGCTCAGCCCGTCTGTCATCGCGCTAATGGCCTGGCCGATGACAGGGCTGGTGTGCTTATATATGTATATACGTTTATATGTGTATGTGTATATATATATGTATGTATATATATATATATATATATATATATATATATATATATATATATATAAACAAGATTTTAATTCAGTGGGTACTCTATCTTTGAACTTGAAAAGGTTTTGAATGTTCTTTGTTCTGATAACTCTGATCTGATCTGTGGGTAGAATTCACTGACTAGTTTGGATACTTTTGTTTTAGTTGGAGGCTGGGTGGACCTGTGTAGATAACGGAAAGTAAAGAAATATATATATATATATATATATATATATATATATATATATATATATATATAGATAGATAGATAGATAGATAGATAGATAGATATATAGAGATAGATAGATAGATAGATAGATAGATAGATAGATAGATATAATCACATATATGTATATATTCATATTCAAATATAAATGCACAAGTATGTATAAATCCGTACATATGTACACACACACACACACACACACACACACAGAGGTTGGCATTAAAAAATCCGACTTCGATAATCCTTCAGATTACCGATAATACCTTAATGTTTATAAAGAAATAATTACTTATTCAAAAATTCCACACAGACAATTTATGAAAATAACCCATTCAGCTGTGTGTTTTTACTCTGCAAATATTAGTATTGTCAAATGAAATATCATTCTGTCTATTGACCCTTAACAAATAAAATAGTTTACCTGCAGATATACCAGAAATAAACTGTCCAAGCCTACCATTCCAAAATATTTAACAAAATAATATTGAAGAAAGAAAACATATCTTTTGGGCTATGATAGGACCTATAATGTGGACGCATACAATGAATAAATAATTAGACATAGATCGCGATTTTGTAGGTTGTGAGAAGAGGTAGGAACACAGCCTTCAGCATCATAGTGCCAACTGTATTATCAGTATTTTACTTTGCCACATCTTTACTATGGCTGTTTACCTTTCTCTCATGGACTACAAGTATGATGGTTAGCAAACCGTTATAGTTAACCGATTCCTATAAATAATCTGTATTTATCTAGATATGTGGTTATACATATATATATTTACACACACGTGTGTGTGTGTATGTGTGCGTGTGTGTTTGTGTGTGTGTGTGTATGTGTGTGTGTATGTGTGTATGTGTCTCTGTGTATACATACATGTACGTGTGTGTGTGCGCGCACACACACACACGCACACACACACACACACACACACACACACACACACACACACACACACACACACACACACACACACATATATATATATATATATATATATATATATATATATATATATATATATATATATATAATTTTATGTCTGATTCCCCACTTACAACTCGCACTTCATAGCGAGACTCATGTTAATAGCCAATCAATTTCCTCCGATTCTGGCAGGTGAAAGCCAAAGATATTTACATTCTACATACATAGTCAACTGCATTTAAATTCCCGCTTCAAAATTAGAATAACTTTAACCATTCCCTTTTCCGAAAATGTAATCGTACTCTTCTTGCAACTTCATTTAAATATCAAGCTCAATATTTTTTTTTTCTGCACCAAAGGCCCATCAACGTAAACAACATTCCTGGATAAGATGACGTCACTGTAAAGCCCTCTGGTGGTCGCGATGAAAGCTGTTGATGACGTCACCATAGCCTCGAGTGTTTTGTTTTCATGATTAAGTCAGTTCTGCAGTGAATTGAAATCCTAATCTTGGCGTGTTTAGACATTCTTGGACATACATACATACGTACAGACATACATACATGCACAAACAGACAAGCAGGGGCAGTAAACAGGCAGAAAATAGCTATGTTTGAAGGATATATCGCGAATGCAATTAAGTGTTTCATAACACGTATGATATTACAGATATTACGCGTGCATTATTAGTTTTTGAAAACCAGAGAATATCATATTTTACACACTGGTATCAGAAAAAAATGTATTGAACACACGCACACATATGGACACACACACACACACACACACACATATACACACGCACGCACGCACGCACACACACGCACACATACACACACACACACACATATACACGCACACACACACCAAAACACACACACATATACTCACTCACTCACCTACACACACACACACGCACACACACACACACACACCTACATACCCCCCCCCCCCCCACACACACACACACACATCAGCATGCATTCTTTTTTACGAGAAGGAAATTAAATGCATGAAAAGATAACAACAAAGAGAGGATTATCTCTCTTTGGATCCGTTCAAGTTTATGAACGAAAGGCTTTGAGATTTTTTGAAGTGAAGGCTTTGACCTTCTTGTTTTGATCTGTGACAGGAGACAAAGAGGAGACTTGAGAGAGAGAAAACGAAAGAAAGTGAAAGAAAACATAGGACTTGGTGATTCATTGGTGACAGGAGACAAAGAGGAGACTTGAGAGAGAGAGAACGAAAGAAAGTGAAAGAAAACATAGGACTAAAATTAATTAATAGGTTATATCTACCTGTCTATCTATCAATCACTCTATGTATGTATGTATGTATCTTTGTATCTATGAATTTATCTATCAATATGTCTATGTAGCTTATATATCTATCTATCAATCGATTTATCTATCTGTCCATATGAATATGCATCTCTCTCTCTCTCTCTCTCTCTCTCTCTCTCTCTCTCTCTCTCTCTCTCTCTCTCTCTCTCTCTCTCTCTCTCTCTCTCATCTCTATCTCTCTCTATCTCTCTCTGCTCTCTCTCTCTCTCTCTCTCTCTCTCTCTCTCTCTCTCTCTCTCTCTCTCTCTCTCTCTCTCTCTCTCTCTCTCTCTCTCTCTCTCTCTCTCTCTCTCTCTCTCTCCCTCTCCCTCTCCCTCCCTCTCCCTCCCCCTCCCTCTCCCCCTCCCTCTCTATCTATCTACCTACCTACCTATCTATCCCCCTATTTATCCATACGATTATGCATACACAGATACAAGTGAGAATGAGGCACATTATGAAAAAAAAATGAGTTTGAATATTCCAACGAGTCGCCGGGATGGGGAGAATTAAATCAAATTAAAGTCTGCATCTTGTTAAAACGGACTCGTGTTGAATTTCGAATGCGTGTGAATCATTGCTTGTAAATGAATCTGAATTGTATCGAAATAAGTCTGAAACGCACTGAAATGAGGTCGAATTTGACTTTAAAAACAAAATGAATTGTATCGGAATAAGTTTGAAATGTACTGAATTTGACTTTTAAAAAACAAATGAATCTGAATTGTAACGAAATAAGTTTGAAACGTACTGAAATGAGGTCGAATTTGACTTTAAAAAACAAAATGAATCTGAATTGTAACGAAATAAGTTTGAAACGTACTGAAATGAGGTCGAATTTGACTTTAAAAAACAAAATGAATCTGAACTGTATCGAAATAAGTTTGAAACGTACTGAAATGAGGTCGAATTTGACTTAAAAAAACGAAATGAATCTGAATTGTATCGAAATAAGTTTGAAACGTACTGAAATGAGGTCGAATTTGACTTAAAAAAAAAACGAAATGAATCTGAATTGTATCGAAATAAGTTTGAAATGTACTGAAATGAGGTCGAATTTGACTTTAAAAAACAAAATGAATCTGAATTGTAACGAAATAAGTTTGAAACGTACTGAAATGAGGTCGAATTTGACTTTAAAAAACGAAATGAATCTGAATTGTATCGAAATAAGTTTGAAATGTACTGAAATGAGGTCGAATTTGACTTTAGAAAGCAAAATGAATCTGAATTGTATCGAAATAAGTTTGAAATATACTGAAATGAGGTCGAATTTGACTTTAAAAAGCAAAATGAATCTGAATTGTATCGAAATAAGTTTGAAATGTACTGAAATGAGGTCGAATTTGACTTTTAAAAAACAAAATGAATCTGAATTGTATCGAAATAAGTTTGAAATGTACTGAAATGAGGTCGAATTTGACTTTAAAAAACAAAATGAATCTGAATTGTATCGAAATAAGTTTGAAACGTACTGAAATGAGGTCGAATTTGACTTTAAAAAACAAAATGAATCTGAATGTAACGAAATAAGTTTTGAAATGTACTGAAATGAGGTCGAATTTGACTTTAAAAAACAAAATGAATCTGAATTGTATCGAAATAAGTTTGAAACGTACTGAAATGAGGTCGAATTTGACTTAAAAAAACAAAATGAATCTGAATTGTAACGAAATAAGTTTGAAATGTACTGAAATGAGGTCGAATTTGACTTTAAAAAACAAAATG
>NW_020870423.1:35000-47169 GCF_003789085.1 Penaeus vannamei | reverse complement strand
CAAGCCAGATTAAGCTAGTATGGCTTGTATATAAATCAAACGATGTAATTACGAGATGCAGTTGCAAATATTTTCATTCCAACGCATCGTTTTCTCTCTCTTCTCTCTCTCTCTCTCTCTCCCTCTCTCTCTCTCTCTTTTCCCTCCTCTCTCTCTCTCTCTCTCTCTCTTCTCTCTCTCTCCTCTCTCTCTCTCTCTCTCTCCTCTCCGTCTCTCTCTTTCTCTCTCTCCCTCTCTCTCTCTCCTTTCCCTCCCTATCTCTCTCTCTCTCTCTCTCTCTCTCTCTCCCTCTCTCCTCCTCTCTCTCTCTCTCTCTCCTCTCTCTTCTCTCCCCCCTCTCCCTCTCTCTCTCTCTCTCTCTCTCTCTCTCCCTCCTCTCTCTCTCTCTCTCTCCTCTCTCTCTCTCTCCTCTCTCTCTCTCTCTCTCCTCTCTCTCTCCTCTCTCTCTCTCTCCTCTCTCTCTTCTCCCCTCTCTTTCTCTCTCCCTAAGCCATCAGTTTTTGCGGTGTCTCCACCTACACTGCCGCGGCTCTCCTCTGCGTGGCCCTTGTTCTTACTGTGATGTCGTAAGTTGTTCTCTAAGTGCTTTAACCGATGAGGAGTTCTTGGTCGACTGGTATTTTGGGATTGTCTTTTGCCTCTCCTTCCCCTGCATATCTTGGTTCTCTTTGAAATACGTGGGGCTATGCATGAGTATAATTTTCTTCTGTATCAGTGAGAAACGTCATTATCATAATAAGATCAATGAGATTTCATAGTCATTATTATCAATATTGATATTATCTTTGTTGGTATCTTTATCATTATTACCATTATCATTATCACTATTGCTCCCATTAAAATCGTCATTATCGTTATCATTATCATTGTCACTAGCATCATCATTATCATTCTTATTATTTCAGTAATCATATATTAACTGCACAGTATCCATCTGTATTTTTTGTGTGCGAGCGCGCGTGGGTGTTTGTATGTGTGTGTTGTGCTGTGAAAATGTCTGTGTGTATGTGCTGTGTATGTGCTGTGAACGTGGGTGTTTGTATGTGTGTGTGTATGTGCTGTGAACGTGGGTGTTTGTATGTGTGTGTGTATGTGCTGTGAACGTGGGGGTGTGTGTGTGTGTGTGTGCATGTGTTGTGAACGCGGCTGTGTGTTCTCGACCATCCATGTTCTCCTGTTTATCAGTCCTTTATTAACCCCGGTCGTTGTTTCCATTTCCGAGCAGACGGACGCCACCGCGAGCAGTTCCCAGCGGCGCCATGAACACGACGGTGGACCCAGAGCTGCAGGTGGACCCCGCCGTCAGCAGAAAGATGGAGCAGCTGAGCTCGCACTTGGGCTACAACGCGTCGATGCTCTACAACGAGTTGAACAGCTTCCTGCAGGACAGCTACTCGTCGGGCAGGGAGGAGTTCAACGCCACGACGCTCCTGGACCAGAGGAACAAGGCGCTGGCCGTCGTCGAGATCATCGTCCTCATCCTGATCCTGTTCGTGGCCGTCGTGGGCAACGTGTTCGTCCTGATCGCCCTGTGGCGCCACTCGCTCTTCCAGCAGATGTCGCGCTGCTACCTGTTCATGCTGCACCTGAGCCTGGCCGACCTCATGGTGGCGCTGTTCAACATCCTGCCGCAGCTCATCTGGGAGATCACGTACCGCTTCCAGGGCTCCGACCTGCTCTGCCGGCTCATCAAGTACGCGCAGGTGTTCGTGCTGTACGTGTCCACCTACATGCTGGTGTTCATGGCGGTGGACCGCGTCCGCGCCGTGCAGGGCAGCGGGCGCGGGTCGCTGCGGGCGGCGAGGCTCATGATCGCCGGCGCCTGGCTGGTGGGCCTCGTCCTGGCCACGCCGCAGGTCCTGCTCTTCGCCGTCAGGGAGATCGAGCCCGGCGTCAAGGACTGCTGGGTCGTGTTCGAGCTGGTCAACGAGCGCGTGTACGTCACGTGGTTCGTGGTGTCCGTGTTCCTGCTGCCGCTCACGATCATCGCCGTGTCCTACGGCTACATCTGCTGGGCGGTGTGGCACAGCAGCGGGGCGCTGCAGCCCTCGCACTCCTGGCACTACAACTGCTGCGGCTGCGTCAGAAGTCGCACTCGGAGGAGCGACGCGGACGGCGCCTTCGGCCTCGAGCTGCAGCCCGTGGTGCGGGTGCGGAGGCAGGCGGACAAGGCGCTCTCGCCCGCCGTCGCCAAGGTGTCGGCGGCCAAGATGAAGACGGTGCGGATGACGCTGACGGTGGTCATCGCCTTCACGCTCTGCTGGTCGCCCTTCTGCATCGCGCAGCTGCAGGCGGTCTACGACAGGCCCGAGGACAGTGAGTGAGCGGCCTCCTGCGCGGCGGCCATGTAGCAGTATGAGCAATAGGAAGGAGGCGGGAGGAGGGGATAGAGGGAAGGAGTGGGATAGTGCGGGAGAAGAGAATAAAGAGAGAGAGGGGGGAGAAATATAGTCATTAATATAATAATCACGATGGGAATTGTAAGGCGCCCTTGGGATCTTCGAAGCAGTCCAAAGAATCCGGTTTGCATTCGTCACAGGCAGCCATTAATGCACAAATAACAACTTACCAGAATCGATCAAAAAAGATACTGATCCTGAGGAGGAATCTTGACCTTCGCTATAGCAGCATTACCGTCAAGTATTTCTCAATTCATTAGGTTTCGTTAGGATAGATTAACGTTAGCCTTAATATGATAATAAATAAAGATAATGAATAAACCGAAGGAGGTGTAAATGAAGCGAATGTATGAATGGAGAGAATGCGAATTGAATAGCAAATGTCGACGGAGAAATAGAAATGATCGTAGAATATTCATTATTATGATGTTATGATATTGGAAGGGAGGGAGAGGAGAGGGAGAGGGAAGCAGGGAGAGGAGAGGGAGAGGAGAGGGAGAGGGAAGCAGGGAGAGGAGAAGAGAAGATGATATGACGTATGAGATTTGTGAAGTGAAAGGCGGGTTCTGAATTGGTCTGTCTTGTTATCTCTATTGTATATTGGTTATCTGTCCCGGTCATGTATGGAACATGTTGAGTGCTTGTGAGAATCTGTGAAGATATAATGTGGGTATTTATTTTTATTGATTTTGATTCCCTGTAATTTTTCTTTTGATTGAGTTTTCTGATTTGTCCCACTTCGTTTTGATGTTGAATTAATGTTTATTTGTCGTTTGGTGTGTGTTATGATGCCGGGATTTTGTTTGCAGTTTTTCTTTTTAAAACATTTTTTTTTTATTCTTCAGTAACGTATTTTGAAGAGAGAGAGAGAGAGAGAGAGAGAAGAGAGAGAGAGAGAGAGAGAGAGAGAGAGAGAGAGAGAGAGAGAGGAGAGAGAGAGAGACACATACACCACACACAGAAACAGAGAAACAGAAACAGAGAGAGAGTAGAGGGAGAGAGAGGGAGAGAGAGATAGAGAGAGGAGAGAGAGAGAGAGAGAGAGAGAGAGAGAGAGAGAGAGAGAGAGAGAGAGAGAGAGAGAGAGAGAGAGAGAGAGAGAGAGAGACAGAGACACACACAGATACACAGACAGACAGACAGAGAGAAAGATAGATTAGATAGATAGACAGACAGATAATAGATATAGATAGAGAGAGAGAAAGAGCTTCATACATATGTTGAAATTAGTACTTATATTTCATGTGATACCAAGATATCTTTGCGTCATGTTGGTTGATCGAGGTTTAAGTTGAGTGTTATTGCAAACGAAGGAAGGAGAGAGAAGTAGGCGATATTATCATTTTACAGTTATCAGGTCCATCTATTTCTGCTGTTCGCATCCAACGTGAATGTACAGTCCTCTGGTGTACTGACTGTCCCTTACACTAACCTGTAAAATGCAAAATCTGCCTAGAAGGGTTAGGGTACTGGATGAAGGGTCTCCAAAGTAGGGGAGCGGTTACCTAACGTTTCAGGCCACCTTCCTCCCCTCCAGTTCTGTGACGAGGGATTATACTTCCATACATCACATTACCGTTATGTTTATACTTGCAAGACCTGTTGCGGAAAGAGAGAGAGAGGGAGAGGGAGAGGGAGAGGAGAGGGAGAGGAGAGGGAGAGGGGAGGGGAGAGGGAGAGGAGAGGGAGAGGGAGAGGGAGAGGGAGAGAGGGAGAGAGGGAGAAGAGAGAGAGAGGAGAGAGGAGAGAGAGAGAGAGAGAGAGAGAGAGAGGAGAGAGAGAGAGAGAGAGAAGAGAGAAAGGAAGACACACACACACAGAGAAGATAGAAAGAGAAGAGAGAGAGAGGCGAGAGAGAGAGAGAGAGAGAGAGAGAGAGAGAGAGAGAGAGAGAGAGAGAGAGAGAGAGAAGAGAGAGAGAAAGGAGAACACACACACACACCAGAGAAGAGAAGAGAGAGAAGAGAGAGGAGAGAGAGAAGAGGAGGAAGAGAGAGAGAGAGAGAGAGAGAGAGAGAGAGAGAGAGAGAGAGAGAGAGAGAGGAGAGAGAGAGGAAAGGAAGACAGCACACACACAGAGAAGAGAAAGAAAGAGAAGAAGAGAGGAGAGAGAGAGAGAGAGAGAGAGAGAGAGAGAGAGAGGAGGAGAGAACGAGAGAGAGAGAGAGAGAGAGAGAGAAAGAAGAGAGAAGAGAAAGAGAGAGAGAGAGAGGAGAGAGAGAGAGAGAGAAGATGAGAGAGAGAAGAGAGAGAGAGAGAGAGGAGAGAAGAGAGGAGGAGAGAGAGAGAGAGAGGAGAGAAACAGAGAGAGAGAAACTTGCACTTTCTTCAAGTCCTGAGAAAGACTGCGACACCGTCTTTATTCCACGTTCCGACCATCTCCCAATTCTCTCTCCCTTTCTCGTCTTTCGATCGATATATAAACATCATTTTATATACTCTGCCTCCCCCTCTTCCCCCCATTCATCATTTAATCTGACAATTATTCTGAAACTTTCCTTTGTTTGTTAAAGACTTTCTGGTTTCGAATCTGTACAGTCGAGTGATTTAGAACCTGAAATAACACGTTATAGATGAACTGATTTATAATATAAATGATTATAGGAGAATTAATAGCATAGGTGATTGCATAATGCTTTAGTTTATAACAAGACGTTGAGTGTGTGTACCGTTTTGAAGGCTGTATTTGTGTATTAGTTTTTGGTGTCTGTTTGTATGACGTATGAAGTAAAAGTTAAAAATCGTTTAATAAAAGACAGTATTAAGATTAAGTGGATTAATCGCCCGCAAATGGGAGTGCATTTTCAGAGCCTGTGATTGATTAGTTAATGGCTCTTGTGATTAATGGCAATTAGCAAAGTGTAGGGATTATGTGTATCTACGTTAGTTATTTGTGGTTCTGTCTGTCTATTTCTCTATGCGTCTAATCATCTATTATTCTCTCTCTCTCTCAATCTCGTTTTTCCCTCTTCTTGTGTGTGTATGTATTGCTCTTTTATGCTGGTGTTTTTACTAGACACACGTAACACACACACACGCACACGCACATACACTCACACCAACACAGACAACACACACTCACCCACCCACCCACCCCACACACCACACCTACCCCCCCCCACTCACACTCACCCACCCATACCCCACACCCACACCACCCACCCTACACACCTCACGCACCCACACCCATACCCAACATTACATAGATACACACTCACCCACCCCACACACACACCCACTCACACACACACACCACCACCCACACACCCACACACTCACCCACCCACTACCCCCACCTACACCCACACACACACACATCACATAAATACACACCATATTCACACACACGCCGCGCAACGTTCTGGATCGTCGCCAAATCTCTTCTTCCGTAAAAAAAATTCTCCGAATCCTCCTTTGAACTCCGAACAAACAGCGACACATGGAAAGGATCAGCAAAACAAATCCTGTTTCTAGCGAATCGAACACCGCGGATTTCGGTCAGGTTCTTATTCCCATTCGGATTCAGTTCATTTATTATTCTATTTTATTTTTATTTTCCTTTTATGCTGGTGTTTTATTACCGAAAAATAAAAGAATAATGAAAAAATAAGGAGTAAAATGATCAAAAGAATAGAAAAATAAAAGAATAGAAATTGATAACACCTAAAGATAAAAGAATGGATATGAATAATATCTAAATAAAATACATAAATTGATAATAATCTAAAAAAAATAATTAAAGAAAAAAAAACAGGATAATTATTCTATCTATCTATCTATCTATCTATATATGACAATACGTCAGGATTTGGATAAAGTTTTTGTTTTCGAAAAGAGAGAAACGTGAGCGCCGCCCCCCCTCCATATCCCGCCCCAACCAAGGTAATCAGAACGGAATCGGGAATCGTGGTAAACACGAATAGGGAGATGCGCCAGTTTTCCCGATTTTATGGATCCCCTATGACCTGGTGAATAACCGGTACGTCAGGGAATCAGTTGGCTATACAACGGGAATGTCCTTAGTTGATGAGTAGTTGATAATCAATTGAATGTAGTAAGAAGATAATATGGATGATAACAATGATTGTGGGAAAACTATTATAATGTAGATAACTCATAGATTTTAATTATTAGCGATAACAATGATGATAATGATAACAATTATGATAATGATAATAGGATGATTTAACAATGTAGTGGAAAATAATTGTAAGATAAACTCTTAGATATAATAATTAGCGGATACATGTATGATAAGGAAAAATAATATAAAAAAAATAAAATTAAAAAAATTATCAAAAAAAAAAAAATAATATAAATAATAAACAAAATAAAAAAATTAAAAATAAAATAAATAATAAAAAATAATTTATAGTATAATAAAAAAAAATAAACAATTAATAAAATATATAATATATAAAAATAATAATTAAAATAATAAAATAAAATAATAATAAATATATATAATAATTAATATAAAAATAAAAAAATATCTAAACAATAATATTATAAAAAAATATATAAATAAAATAAAATAATAAAAATATAAATATAAGAATTATATAAATATGTAAAAAAAAAAAAAAAAAAAATTAAAAAATAAATAAAACCAACTACTCCTAACCCAATAACAATATAAAATATAAAATATAATATATAAAAATAATAATAAAATAATAAAATTATTAAGTAATATAATAATAAATAAAAAATATTTAATATAAAAAAATTAAATTATTATATAAATATAAATTGAATTGTAAGGTATGTATTGGTGTAATACCAACCCCCACCACCCAACCCCCCCCCAACATGCAAACCCGTTCCACAACTAATAAATCACCCCCCACTGCCCAAACACAACACCCCGAAACCGCAACCCCACCAAACCCCACCACCCCACTCATTCCATCCAATATATTGTGTAATATAAAGTATAATATATATATATAATGATAAATATAAACTAAATATAAATGCAATGCATGGATGTAACAAATTAGGTAGTGGAAATCAAATAATTGTAGATAAACTCTAGATATAATATAAGCAGAAAACAATTGATGATAACGATAATAATTGGTGGTTAATACATAAATGCGTGTAAGTGGAAAACATATATGTTGTAGAATATGATAAACTTTACATATATTAGTAAATTAAATAGCGATATAACATGATGATAATAAATAAATAATGTTGATAGAAATGAAGTATGAAAACTATTAAACTAAATGTTAGATTAAACTCATAGATTATATTATAAAATTTAGCTATAGATTACAATAGATGATAATGAATAATATGGTAATGATAATCAGTGTGGTGATAAAGCTAATATATACAATTGTAGATATAAACTTCAATAGATATATATATGAGCATAACAATGATGATAATGTATAATTATGGATTGATAACAATGGTAGATGAACATAAATTGTGATTTTCTCTTAGATTATAAATAAATCACATCAGCGATTTAAACATTGGATTTGATTAACGATAATATTTTGTGGATAATTGTATTAATCAATTAGGTAGTTGAAATTAGCTTGTTGTAATTGTAGATAAAAATTACATTAATGATATAATATTAATTTAGCAGAATATCAAATAGATAGATATAATTATAGTGGAAAACTATTATAATTTGTAGTAATAATACACTCATAGAATAATAATCAATAGCGTAATTAACAATTATGTAATGTATAAAATGAATTAAATTATGGGTATGTATAACTTAAATGGTCTTAAGTGGAAATGCTGTTGTAAATTGTTAGATAAAACTCATAATAATAATTATAGCAGATACGATTGTATGGATAATTGTTAAATATGGGATTAGATAAATAAGCCTTAGTAGGAAAAACTTGTAAAATATAATTGATAGAAATACAACAACTCAATTATTAAAATAATAAGACGTAGATAATCTAATGATAGTTAAAACGTATAAATTTTGGATGATTTAAACATACTATAATGTGATAGTGTACATTGTTATGTAGATAAATTAATAAAATTATCTACGAATATATATTACCTTTAGATATAATGATAATGACAATATGGGTATTGATAAATAATGATGATAACGAATACTATGGATGATAACGATGTAGTGGAAAACATGATTGTAGATTAATAAACTCAGATATAATTAATAGTTGAAAAACAATAATGGTAGCGATGTTAAGAGGTGAGGCTTATGATGTGACATTGTTACGATTGTAGATAACCTCTAAAATGGTCCTTTAGATTATGATAATAGTAGTAACAATGGTGATAACGATAATATATATGGATGATAACACAATTGTTGTGGTAATTGTTATTATTGTAGATAAGCTCTGAAAATGGTCCTTACATATAATAATAGCGATAACTGATGATAATGATAATAAGGGTGATAACTTATGATAGTGGTAATTGCTATGATTGCAGATGAAGTTTAAAATCACTAAAAAGGATTTGGGTCGTAATCTTGCACCTTGCTCTCTTGCACTAGTCACATATATTTTTTTTTATGTGTTTTATTCGTTTTCCTGTTATCTGAAAATCAATATGATTGCCAGTTGCCATGAACTATCCGTACTTGAATGCCGAGGTTTATATATGCATACATTAATACATTAATATGTACATGAATAATTTAGTGTGCGTGCGAGTGTGTGTGTGTGTGGTTGTGTGTGTGTGTATGTGTGTGTGTGTGTGTGTGTGTGTGTGTGTGTGTGTGTGTGTGTGTTTGTTTGTGTGTATGTGTGTGTTGTGGGGGGGGGGGTCGTGTGTGCGTGCGTGTATGTGTGTGTGTATTCAGTAGCATTCATTCCCATCACTATATTTAGGGTCCTGCCAGTAGGTGACAGAAGCCCACGATATAACCAACTCTCTGGGTCACCTCAGGTCACCCAGAGACCTCAAAATCTCCTGGGACCGGATTCACTAACATACGATCACAGCACATTTACAAGCGGCCATTTACCATCGCGTTTACCAGTGATGGTATTTAAAGAAACTACAGATATTCTAGAAATATACATATAAAATTGCCCTTAAGTAATAGCTTTTGCTAAATTTGAACCTCATCCCAATTGTTCAAAGCTTAAAAAGAAGTTACAGATATTTGAATCCGAGTTTTGAACCGAATTCGCGAAGAAATGGTTATTTGGATCAGCTGAGTTACAATCGTAAATCGACTCATTCTAATGGTAGCCAACAGATGGCTCTAGTAAAGCAATTCCACCAATCAGCGAGCGCGATACATGATCTTTTAGGTTTCGTCAGCCAATCACGTAACATGTAAACAGAACTAGACACAGCGATATTTTTAAAATCGTCTCAGCTAAAACAACATTTAAGCACATGTAGAATAATTAATATATTTATTTGATTATATCCATCATGTGGGATATATAATTACCGTTTAGATAGGAACCAATATAAACACTGTTATATTAATATATTATTGTTTACCTCAAACCAAAGAGACAGTCCAAACAGTTTATTTTTTATTTATCTATTTTTCATCATTGTTAAACAAAGAACCGGACCAAACAAAATGTTTATTCATCACCATTTGTCGTCAAAGGAAATATTTCAAGCTTATTCTTGCCCATGTGCTTTGGAGTTTATTGTCAGAATACCGACAGACACAGAAATTGCTATACTCGTTTAATGTTGGTATTGCCAGTGTATATATCAGCAAGGTAATTTTTTTCAATAGAATTTGTAATAATTATGTCAGACAAGAATTCTTTGAGTTCATATATCTATCGATTCCATGCATTCTAGTATAATATAGGCCTATAATTTTACGAGAATTCATGTGGATTTTATTCTCGCAAGTTTCATGTGAAATTTGCACTCCTTCGCCATGTCAGTATTGTGATATCTGTTTGACATCATATTACTTCCATCAGGTATAAAAAACAAACCTAAAACTTTACGTAGTTATTGATTTCTTGACGAGACAACACGTGGTGACACCGTCTGCCCAGAACCGGTGCTCCCCCCCCTCCTCCCCGCTGGTAACACTTACCATGGAAACTCCGATGGCTTGTTAGAGAATACCACCGCTCTCTGGTTACCATGGTAGCTACAGATACCAGTGATTTTACCATCGTAAGTGCATTAGTGCATCCGGGGCCCCTGGATATGAAAAACCTCATGCGGTATGAAAGATTCCCTCCTAAGTTTTAATGGACGATCTCATGTCAGGTTATATTTTGGTCGTGAACTTTTGCTCGGATTTGTACAGAATCTTTGCTTGTGATTGTTAGGGATTGTTAGGAAATTCAAAGGCAACAACTTTCTTTGTGAGACGCTCCTAACAAGGTAGTAGTGAATATTAAGGATGATGATAATGATGATAAGGATGGAGAGGATAATAATGATAACTGCGATAACAACAATTATAACGACAACAATGATAATGATAATGATGAGGGTGATAATGATAATGATAATGATAAGGATGATAATGATAATAATAATAATAAAGATTGTAACAGTAATGATTAAACACTATAGTACTAGTATGTAATAATGATAGTTACAACAATACTACTACTACTACTAATAATAATGATGATGATAATTAAAATGATTACAATGATACTACTACTACTAATAATAATGGAGGCAAAGGAGAAAGAGATAAGAAGACGGTAAAGGATAAGAGGAAGAAAAAGAAGACGAAGAAGAATGAGAATAGAAAAGAGAGAGAGAGAGAGAGAGAGAGAGAGAGAGAGAGAGAGAGAGAGAGAGAGAGAGAGAGAGAGAGAGAGAGAAGAGAGAGAGAGAAGAGAGAGAGAGAGAGAGAGAGAGAGAGAGAGAGAGAGAGAGAGAGAGAGAGAGAGAGAGAGAGAGAGAAGAGAGAGAGAGAGAGAGAAGAGAGAGAGAAAGAGAGAGAGAGAGAGAGAGAAAGAAAGAAAGAGAAAGAGAAAAGAGAAAGAGAAAGAGAAAGAGAAGAGAGAGACAGAGACAGAGACAGAGACAGAGACAGAGAAAGAGACAGACAGAGAGAGAGAGAGAGAGAGAGAGAGAGAGAGAGAGAAGCTGCATTGTTGAGAAAGAATTAAAAGGAGCTTTACCAAGCCTTTTCCACACGGGTCGATTTTACATACTGGAGGAGATGATGTTTCGGTAGCGTTGGTTAGTTAGTTAGTCTGTTGGTTAGCAGAATAACTCAAAAGGTAGTGAACAGATTTTTGATCAACATTTTACCAGAGGTGTGTCTTAGCTTAACTTAGATGATATTTAATAAAGTTCTTAATGCTGACACACGGTGCTTCACGTGTGTTTCTATCTCTTTCTCTTTTTTCCATTTTTCCCTCCACAACCTTCTCTCTTTTCTTCCTAGTTCTCTCTCATTATCTTTTAATCTCTCTCTCTCTCTTCCCATTTCTCTCTCATTAACTTTTAATCTCTCTCTTTCTCTCTATATATTTATTTTCCCATGTCCCTCTCCCCATCTTCTCTCTATACATTATTCCTTCACCCCCTTTCCTCCCTATCTCTCTCTCTCTCTCTCTTACAATCCTTTCTCTCTCTTTCTCTTTCGTCCCTTCTCCCTGCCTCGTCTTTCTCTCTCTCTCTCTCGCTGCCTCTCTCTCTCCCTCCCTTTCTGTATCTCTCTCTCTCTATCCTCCCCTCTCTCTCTCTCTATCTATCTCTTCCTCCCTCCCTATCTCTCCCTCCCTCCTTCCTCTCTCTCATCTTACACTACAAAATGACCCTTATTGCAGTGTCGACCATGAGTTCAG